>KZ146951.1:7359-17422 GCA_002157085.1 Melampsora occidentalis | reverse complement strand
CTATGTTTGCTCAATTATCTAAACTCAGCAGTAAATTTTCAATTTGGTGTAGTGTTAGTAAGTCAATTCTGTGATGTGGTGAAAGTTGAGACCAATTGACATAATCAGTTTGTCAGATTTCCATATGATTCAATTGGAGTATCAGTTCCTCAAGCTGACCTGGTTGATCAAACAAGGTGTCACAATCCAACATGACAGCTTCTCACCAACACCAATGATCAAATTTTTTGACCAGGGTTAGATTTCCTCCAATACCTCAGGTGAAGCAGGAGGATCACTTGGGCAGCTAAGACTTTATGGCTAGATGAGCTAGTTGAAGAAGCTATAGTGCAGGCATGGAGAACAAGGAAGAAGTGTTGATGATGGAGTACATGCTTTCCAAAGACTGATATCAATGGAAGTTTTGTCAGCCTAGGCGCCAAGCAATGTTCTGATTGGCAGGGAGGATTCATGATTGTGATTTCACTTTGCAATGTTGGGGAATGATGGGGGATAATGGGAACGGGTAGAAAGGGTAAAATTAGTCAGGGAAGGTGATGTTTTATATCCGTGAACTCAGCTTGGGGAAAGCACAATTGGCCATTCACAACATTTGAACTACTGGCAAGAACAAAGATGTTGCTTATTTGACTGTTTATAGAAAGACTCCGGACAAAACAAAAAACTCAAGAGAAACAGAGGAAAGCAAGGAGGACAATTGGTGCAGAAATAAAGTTGGAACTTGGAAGGATCCTGGAGGACCAAGACACAAATTAAAAAGTTGAGACCGGGAACTACTCATGTGGGTTGCTTGCATGTTTTCTTATATCAGATAATGAGGATCAGTTACAGGGAACTCCTTGTTTCCAAAGCCAAGGAATATCATCCAGGAAAGCATATCTTTGGACATTGTTTCTGAATTCTGAAGTTGAACTTTATCTTGATTAGCTAATCAATTTTTGGAGTCAGACAAAACTACATTCAAAAACTCACCATGATATGTTTCTGTTTAACTGGTGGTAGGATCACAATCCTTACATCTGTAATTGCATGTGTGTGCTTGCACCCATGTAGTCGGATGACCACAAGTTCTACACTGCAAAAAGTCGGTGACATCTTTACCATCACAGTCCATTGTGGTGTGACAAGAAGGGCATGGTAATGTTTTCTTACAAAAAACAGTTATGCTCCTGTTTTCCCCATATTCGCATTCATGATCGGGGTGAACTTTGGCCAGGTGACCATCTGTTCTGGCTAACATTGTTACCCACATAAAGCCAACAAATAACTGTGAAGATAACATATCCAATCTTTGGTTGATATTGGTGCTTTGTTGACAATGAATATAGCCAGTCTCAATCCTAGTATGAATCCAAAGATTATGAGCTTTCTAGTTCCTACTTTGTGTTTAACTATTATAGTTTATTGTGATGAATTTTGTTTGAGTTGGGTTGATTGTGTTGCACAAGTTCCTTGTCTTAAAGGCTAAAATATCTACCTTTCACAAAGCAATGATGTTTTCAGTCAAATAAACCAGTGTCCAATCTCCTTAATCAACTCACAATGAGTATAGAGCTCTCAAATTGTATCTTTTTGAAATTTGAAGGACTCTTTGTTAATGCCAGATATGTTTGTTCACCTACAAAATGCCAATGATATAACCAAGAGTGTCAAATCGAGGTCATCAGTGTTTGATACTGATGATAAGAAGAAGGTTTGAAGATGTGGATTTGCAGATTCTATTCTTCCAAAGAAACCAAAAAGTGCAAAGACAGATCAGAGGGGGGGTTTACCCTTTTTCACACAAATCCACTGCCTTGGTCTTGGGGTGTTAAGTCTGCAGAAGATGAGATGCAAGACACTCTAATTTACTACTTCAAAATATCTTGGAATATTGGATGAAGATAGAACAAAGAGACTTGTAAGTTGGTATAAATAAAACGGTCCTGAGCTACTAAAATGAACAGAGCAGAGAAGGAAGGCCTAGTTATATGCCTTTCAGTCTGTCCTTCATCATGTATGCAAAACGAGATCTCTTCCTGAAGTAAAGTTTTAGAAACGAAAACTATCAATTAATACAGAAGAAATTCCCTGGGCACCCCTGACATTGTTGGATGAACATTTTTTGTCACACGGAATCTTGCCAGGACTTGTTTCAGACTGCTTCAAGCTCTCCTCATATTTGTTTTTTATTCAAAATCATCTGGTGCTCTGCTGCATTTTGAAAACAATCCGCACCGTAGGTTCCTGAGAGCTATTGATAGATATCATATCTGAGCCTGAGACCTTCTGATCAGGAGCTTATCATGGGGGATATGTTTCTCAAGGTTATTGTAGAGAGGCTTCATGCCCTGCAAAGTTCTCTTCACCTGGCTTACAAAGGTGTTTCTTTTCGGAGAAAATCATTGAAAAGGAAAGCTATCAATTGATGCACAAGAAGGTCCCTGCACATTCCTGACTCTGTTGGAGAAGTCTTCTCTGTCATATAGGGTCTGTTCAGGAGTAATGTTGGACTGCTTGATGTTTCCCTGGAAGAAACTCTATTGATACACATATTTTTGAAATGTGTCAAATCTCTTGAGAGGACGTAAGGATTATCAAAAATCATGAAAACACTTCATATGGCTCATCATATCATCATATTTCAATTTTGCTGTGCTTCCTTTTTGGAACTTCTTTGAATGTGTCTCATGATGAATCCTACCATATTGCAAACTTATTGAGCTTAAGTTTTGGTACAGTGCTTGAATTTCCTAGCAAGGCTTCAGGTTCCTTCATAAAATTCTTGAAGACTATGACTCATAGTCCTCAAAAAATGGAAATTGAATCATTCAGAAAGACAGACATGGAGCCTAGAGCAGCACAGATCCAGCCATTCAAGGTACAGCTATTCATGAAACTTGTGTCATGTTCACACTTTTTTTTCTCCTTCCCCCCACCAAATACAGTTGACACACAGCACTGCAAACATGTATCATACCGTGGATTGGGTCAACCCTCAACCCCAAGCTTACCCAGGATCTCCTGAGATGAGGGCCACATCCATCCTCTAACTCCGTGTGCCCACGTCAAAAGTTTTTGCACCCAATCCGCACACCAAGTGATCATGGTCAATTTCTGCTCACTCTCCCTTTCACTTTCACTTTCACTGTTGACTTACCAACTTATCAACTCCAATTCACGCACCAATCCAAAACTCAACATTGATTCATCCATCATTCTCCCCGTAAGTTTGCATCTCTTTCATTCCTTCAAAATGTTTGATTTGGATGAATAACTGAGATTTTGAGTTCCTCTTTTATATACATACAGTCAATTGCTAAATGCTTGCCATATTGGTCAAGTCCTCTGGGTTTAATCTGTTCAATTGCTCACAGAAAGCTTAGGACATGTTCACTTAAGGAATTTCTGGTGAGAAGTTGCATTCTGGAACATCTAAAGTGTCTATTTGGTGGTGCATGTTTCATTTTTGCCTTAAAAAATTTACAAAATGTGATTTCTGGTCAGAATTTCCTTAAGTGAATGCGCCCTAAGGTTCTAACATTTTTTATGTCTTGTCATTTTCCTCTAGTACAAATATCTCTGGTGCAAGATCATCCAACCTACAATGGAACCACAGAACTTGCACTCTCACAAGCCTTGATTTTCTCCCGACTCAACCCCTCTGTCCTTCACCTCACCTCCATTTTGGTTATAAGCTTATCTCCTTCCCAATTTTTTTTGTAATTCTCTTTTGCAAGTATTCCAAAGACATTGATTTACAGCCGTTGTGAGAATCAACGGCACTTTTTTGAGATTTTGTGTTGCACCCAATCTTGACTTGCAGGGCAACAACTGGTTCAAAACCCAGTTTTTGACTCAAACTTTGATGATTCTCACTGTGTACAGAAGCTGGCTGTATTGACACCTATCAAACTCCAGATTCAACAGTCCACATCAAGCCATGACTTTTGGTCACCATGAATCAATTTGATTGTTATCCGCTGCCAGTTGGATTAGTGTTATGGTTGAGAGTGGTCCCATCTGGCTCCATGGTGTGACTTCAAGTCGCTGTGAGTTCAAATCTGACCTCCTTTCTTTTTGATGAGCTTGTTGCAATGCAACTTTTTTGGGAGACATCTTTTTTTCTTACGCAGAAGTATGTAGCTGACATGATGTCTTTTGTGTGCCGCACAAACAAGAGCAAAAAAATCACAACACACACATTCACTTGATGGATTGAAGCCAAGGGGCCAGCAATCTAAAAGAATAACTACCCCGGATCAAACCCAGGGCAAATTACTGACACTAAGCATAAGCCAGCACACTACCCACTACACCACAATCCTGTTGAATCCTCGCACTTCAAAAGGACTATACTTTATTGAGTGTGAGTGCATGAACAAAGGCAAGGATTATTGAATCTGGAGTCTGACAGCTTTCAAAACAGCCAGCTTTTGTACACAGTGAGCATCATCAAATTTTGAGTCACAAACTGGGTTTTGAACCAGTTTTTGCCCCGCAAGTTAAAATCGGGTGCAACAGAAAATCTCAAAAAAGTGCCGTTAATTCTCACAATGGCGGTACTTGCTGTTCAAATGGCCCACCAAATTTCTCTTGATTCAAGTTTGGTCAATTACTAGCCTGTCTAATTTCAACCCAGTCTGTCAAATGATGGCAAGAGCTATACCAAGTGATTTGCAACCTAGATGAGTTCAATCAGCAAGGCTGCTATCACTCCTGATCAGTTGGCCATCCGGCTTTTTTATAGAATCCAATCACTAGTCAATGATCAAGATGATGATGATTCATCCACTCTCTTTGTGTACGGGGCATCTCACCGGGTGTGGAGAACATCGTATGGTAAGGAGCTATTATGGTATTTCATAAGAACTCTGGCCGCCCTATGCAAACCTAAGGGCTCCAAGAGGCAGAGTACTTGTGTTTCTTGGGGGGACCCCAGAGCTGGTATGGCTTGGGGGGGTAGGGAAACCGGTACAACGTAGATGGGGAGCTCTTCCCCTTGACTTGGGGCATAGTCCTGAGCCTGAGAACCCCTATCTACTACGTACTGGGTCAACCCTTCAGACACGGGATGTCTATTCCCCCTGACACTTTCAGTTGGGCCAGCCACTTTGGGGGGGCTGGTGATGTCAGACTGTCAAGAACTGTGGTAAATCATAGTTTCAATTGACTAAGAAGGTATGTTGTTTCCTGCAAAGTTTTCCCGCTATATTCTCTGATATACAACTTATAAGCTTTTGATCTCCAATGACCAATGGTTACGATATCCTCCAGTGGTACTTTCAAATTCCATTGCAAGGATGCTCCTCCAACTCAAGCAAGATGCTTGCTGGTGGTATACATCCATACATTTTGGAAGATTGACTGACACCTTGTCTTTGTCAGAATCCGATGACGTGAATTAATTGGGTACAAGAAAAGTACGTTGTCTTGGGATGCATCTGTGGCTTTGATTTAGCGTTCAACCGCACTCACTGGGTCTAACAAGGACGGTTGACGCCGAAGATAGATCTCTTGGATTTTTCCCACTGCTGCCGTCTTAGCCGCGCGTATCTTGATTGGGATGAACTCCCCTTTTGGGTCCCAGATGACATCCTTTACTCTGACTTGACCTACTGCGTTCGGTGCTTTCAACAGTTCACCAAGGTGAGCCATTCCCAAAACGCCACCAGAGCTACCGTGTAAGCTGTCTGATTCTCCAGACTACCATCCAACAGGTGTTCCAGTAAGTCAAACAGGTGTTGAACCAAGACCGGTTCTTTCACTACTTTCTTCTTTCCTACAAGGTCTATCTTCTGTGCAGTAGTTAGCAGAAGCTTGATTCTTGGCTTAGCATGGTGAGGGTATTGATGGTTGTGGAAAAGATGCCAGGCTTTAATGCCAGAAAGATAAGTACGTATTGTAGTCGCTTTTATTGAGAGGTTGCAAGTCTGATCCGGGTTGTCACCCATTTTTGGTCCAGCCCAGATTACAAAACAATATAATGTTACCGGATCAATCGGGAGAAGTGCTGACCTCGAGAGTTGCTGGTTCTTTGTGAAGGCAAGTAGCTTTGACACACCGGCGTTATAATGTTTTACAGTTGATGGAGCCCAGCTTCCGTTTGCAAGATATTTCTTGATAGGGTTGTTTACAATGGTTGAATTGTCTGGTCTGCCCTGGTAGAACTCCATCCCAGCACAATAGGATCGGATTCATTGGTATGGGAGCACGAAATGACTGGGCACGGAAGAAGGGAAATGGACAGGCGCTTGCGGTTCACTAAAGTTAAGAAGGCATGTATTTTATTACGTAGTACCAATTCGGAACAATCTCAAACTTTTGGCTTAAAACAATAGCTCTGACGCAATACAGGCTTTAGATCGTAAGGAACTTTGATCACTATGCAGTCCGACGGCGGAAGTGGCTCACTGATGCCCCTTGAAAGCTCATTGGCTTTATTATTAGCAGATGTCACATGTTCTGCCTCAATATCGCACTGGAGGTAAACAAGAAGATCTTGAATCTTCTTCTACTCCTCATTCACAGACCGATCTTGTGAGCGATGCTTGGTCACAACACACTCTGAAGTTGTGTTATTGGTGAGTACTTTATACTTTTTCCCTTTCACTTTGAGGACTTTGGTTAGCATGATCAATCCTAACCAAATTGCTACCATCTCTGCCCAGGCAATTCTGCCTTTTGCTGAGACCTGTAGGTAGTCTCTCCACCCTGACTTCAATTTGAACTGTGCCCACCAATGACCTATTAGGATACCAATGCCAAAGGATGAGGAGGCGTCTCCAACCCAGCCAACATCTACTGTGTCAAGAGACAGTATCAACCTCCTGCTCTCAAAGGACTCCAGAACCCTTAACCACTTGATCAAATCAATCTTCACATCTTCTGGTAACGATCTCAACACCGCTTGGACCTTCCATTCTTTCTTCCAGCGGTGCAGTGGTGGCATATAGCATTGCATGCTAGGTACGATGTAAGTGGTGTGGACCAGTCTACCCACAAACTTTTCTACCTCCTTGTAGCCAAATGTTTTTCCTGGGTTTAAGAAGTTTCTGATTTGCTCCTTCTGTTGTTCTAGTTTATCAAGTGGTAGGCAAACGGTTCTGTCAGTTGTGTTCCACACAAATCCAATATACCGTTGTTCATCGCTGAACTCTTTGATCTTCTCGGTATTTGTGGCAACTCCCATGGACTCGCTTAATGTAATGACATCTGAAATTTTTGTTGGATTCAATGTCCCCTTCAACAACAGGTTGTTGTTGACCCACCTGAAGGCTCCTTTCAAGCTAAACAGTCTAACAACAATTTTCTTCCAGAGATCTGCTGGGCGGCCAAAAATTCCACAGCCCGCGACTCCACCAAATTGAACCCAAGTATCCAGCCAAATCCTCCCTTCAAGGGCTTTAATAAACAAATAGCGCCATTGTGATGGGTTAACTGGAATTTTCTGGTACGCTTTTCCCCAGTCATAGATTGCAATTTCCCAACTTCCTTTCCCATCTTGAAAGAAGTGAGCTAGGACCTTGAAATCGTACCAGCTTGTCTTGAAGTCGTTCTTATCCACAAAGCTATTTACTGATGGAGTGTCTGCTTCCCCGTGTGGAAAGGATAGGCCTTTGATGACCCAAAAAGAACCGTCTCCATTAATTACGCTACCCATAGGGCTTGACCGGAAGAATCCGATTCTCTTATACACCTCTTCATGAGTAAACAGACCAAAGATGCGACCCTCCTGCTTCTCCTTTGCTAGAGTGTTTTTTATTTTCTCTGCGACTAGCTGGGCTGACTGGTGGTTATCGGGGGTGAACCAACGGCGAGAAGCCAGCGTATGGTCTGGGATACCTTGAGTGAAACCCTTGAGTAAGCCGGAGACTATCTCTTTGGCTTTGTCGGCGAAACCACATTCGCTCTCCATTCGTTGACCCTCATGCTACAAGTAACAGCTTCGGACGGCCACCTACTGTCAAAGGACGGTCCCGAGTTGCGGTAAGGATGGAGTAACACAGTGTGAGGTGCTTCTTTTGGGAATATTTGCTGATCTTTTGGCGTTCTCAAAACTACTGGGACTGGTGTGGACTTTCCAACGGTTACACTAACACTTGAGCCACCAAATTTAGCTTTCCTGGCAAACGAGGAAGGAGGGGACGCGGTATGTCAGAATTTTTCTTCTTTTTTTTCCAAGAAAGGTGTGTGTATGCATTACTCAAGCAAACAACAATACAAATGGTTTCAACACATATAGGGGATGAGAAAGGATCAAGCCTCAATCCAAACGGAGTGGTCACATGGTCAAGTTACATGAGGATATCCTCAGGGTTTGGCTCCGGCATTTTGCTTTGCAAGCAGACAACAATAACGGAATACAAGACAGTTGGTACAAAGGGAACCTTTGATGCAAAATGTAACGGTATCGGCTCACTTTGCCTTATCCCCTGGTCCAGGAAGCTCTTGGTCATCATTTCTTCGATCATCTTGTTTATCATCACGCCTCCATGCCTCTCCCCCGCCGTTGAAGCAACGTCTCTGGGGGCTACGCTCTCAACCATATGCATTTGACTGCCAACTACCTCTACGGTTTCTAGGTTGACCTCCTCAATTTTTGTATTTCCTTTCCTCCCAAGTGGGTGCACTAGGCTAGCTGGGGCCATTATAGACCGGTAAGCTAAAGGATTGAAGTTGAGAGGAGAACCCTTGTGATCAGACGGTTGGTTTTTACAACTGAGACGAAGCATTTGAATGGGATCTAGTGTTGACACCTGTAATTGGGTCAGTGAAAGCTTTGACTTCGCCGTCTGTGTACGGATTGATTTCCTTGAAGGCTGGCTGGAAGTCACTCAAACATTCAGTATCTCTCTGGGCTTCTTGTTCAAGTCTTTCATCATGTATGGCAGGGTTGGCAATGGAGCCGTCGGACTGCCGGAATGTCATGACGGTGGTACAAACGGCTAGATCGTAACTGAACGCAATCAGCCAGTTAGAGTTCTCTTGTTTAATTGTGAAGATGTTTTCCTTGTGAGTTTTGAACTTGATGGACAGTTCCTCCCATTTATAGTACTCCAAATAAGAAACAAATAGGTCGAATGCAACTACCCACTCTCCAAAGGTCATTTTCCACTCTACTGGGACAGTGAGCCCTACATACAAGTCATCAAGCTTTTCCTTAATGGATTGTTCACGGATGGATTTCCAAAGGAGGTCCTGTCGTAACCATTGGGTATTGAACACAGTGAGGGGTACGTATCCATCCATGGTCACCATTTTGGTTGCAAAGTATTTCAACAAGGAAACTAGACCGTGAGGTTTGATTCCAGCTTTGCTTATCCTGGTGACTACATTTGCTGTAGTTTTTGTTCCTGAGACAGTATTATTGTCAGTAGTCAGGCCAACTACATCAACCGGGCGGGAACAAATGCGCTTCAGGGTGTTATTGGTAACAGGATCTTTAGCAGCGGCCATCATGAGAGCTGGGTGGAGAGGTCATGGAAGCACAGCAGAAAGTCTAGATCCCCCTCCCGTTATAGGAACGGCCGCAAGGCCTCTGGAGGTTAGCCAGGCTTGGACGTTGTCAGGAGAGGTCTTGTTGACCATCGGAACCTCGGCATTTGTGGTGTGATTCTGAGACAAAGACGACACACAAGCATCCAGGGGGCTAACAAATGGTAAAGCTGCTTATCAAACCAAACAACACAAAAATTAATCAACATCTCTTCTGAGGCATCACTTGACTGCGGCATCACTTCCTGTGGCATTGCAAACGCGGCATCCTTTACAGGGTTTTGGGAAGAACCTTCTGAGACTAGAAGTCAAGCTTACATGGTACGCTATTGTTAGGATTGCGAGTGATGTTTTCCTCAGCAATCAAGCTTGATTGTTGTTCTGAAACCACTGCTCCTTGGGCAGGTCTTGCCGGGATAACTCCGAACAAGGATGGGTCGATTATGGTGTCCAAAAGGGAAGCTGATGGGTTCGGTAACCCCAAGGCATTAGGCATTACGCTACCGGTGTTAAGGGTGGTCTGAGTAGCCAGTGCATTAGAAACTGCGTTGGAAGGTGCTGGGGCTGGTAGGATAGCTGCTGGTGG
>KZ146944.1:16950-31738 GCA_002157085.1 Melampsora occidentalis | reverse complement strand
GGGTTGCTTGCGTATTGGCACCATCTTTTTTAAGTCGAATGAGGATGATTGGAAGGTTTAAAAGATCTGGTGAGACCACTATACAAAGGTTTCTCCAGTTCTTTTAAACCTTTGACTTTCTAAAATCTTATTGTTCATCGTGATCTTAAGATGTCCAACTCAATCATTTTGATTTGGGTGATCTCCAATCTTTTGGCTCCTCAAAAAGATTTTTGATTGTGATGATGAAATGATTCGATTTCACACAACAATCTTAGGACTAAGTGGCGTTATGATTTGTGATCAGTCAAGTCACAAGGTAAATACAATAGGATTTTATTGACACACGCATAACGGACACAAAAAAAAACACAAAAAAGAGCACAAAAAAAACACAAAAAAAACACAAAAAAGCACACACAAAAAAGTAATGAAAAGTGTATAAATTGATATCTTGAGTGCGTGGGTGTAAATACTCATATATTTATAAATGATACCTTGGAATAAATTGAAAAGCACATTTAATAAGGGATAAATGTGGAATTAATTATACTAATGCTCCTGCAAAAGCTCATCTTTCAATTTCTTGTTGAAAGCGTTGACGTTCATGAACAATCGGGTGATTACACCTGGAACCAGACCCATCTTTACCAAATCATCACGAGGTAGAAAACTTCTGTTGAAAAGTATGTGCTGATCTAGACCCGCATTAGTCAAACGAGAATTAATTGATCCATCAGGATCTGCAATCTCACAGAATTCAAGATACCGAGAAAGTGGGGCCTTCAAAGCAGTATCAATGCTTGAATCGCCTCCATCAGCATCTGGCTGTCCCTTTGAGTCGAGAATCTGTTTGAGAATAGACCCCAAGTTGAGGTCCAAGTCGCCATTAGAGGCGATACGGCGACGTTTCGCTTGTTCAGCCGTTCAAGACAGCCACTTTATGCCAGATTCCTTTGGAGGAATACTGGTAGTGACCACTTTGGAATCAGTGGCATTGCATGTGATCTTTGAAAAGCACATCAGTCAAATTCCAATCAAACTGATATTGTAGATGTGAAAAACGTACCTTGGCCTTTGCCCAAATCCTGGCCATCTTCCCGGTGATGAAAAAAAATCGGTTCGTGTCGAGTGGATACACAAAAACCGGGGTTATTGGGTCGTACTCTCTTCGGATTGGGTGGATTTTGAATATAGCATTGGCAACGATACTGACTGCATCACTATCAGTATCGCCACCGGTGCTTTCACCTGACTACACATTTAAACCCAAATCAACAGTTGGTCAGCATTCAGAAAAGTAAGATGTGTACCCATTGAACTTACTTCGGATTGATTATCAGTGTTCAATTCAGCGTTGTCATCTTCGTCCAGCGCAAGTTCCTGTGCTGTCAAACCTCGGTCGACCGGGGTTTTGTTTGGCTTCTTAGCAGCTTGGCGATTCGTTTTGCGATCGATCTTTGCTGCTTCGATCACAAGAGTTTCTTCCTGTAGACAAAAGCAAAAAAAAACTTGAGTATAATGTAATAAAAAAATCATAAAAAACTTTTTACTTACTTGTCTTTTTCTTTTATTCACCGTTGCCGGGTTTGGCATTATGAGATTGAGACCACATATCTTGTCTCGGGAAACGTCACACGCATGGAGGAATTCAATCCATTTGTGATCGCTTGTGATCAACGTAGGACGTCCAGACTTAGGGTACACGCGGCTCTTGGTTATGTAAGCATGCCATTGTAAATCTACTGGACCCTTTCCAGCGTCGGCCGCGCGCAGCAGAGTGGCTGNGCTGCGTTTTTTTCAGCCGTGGCGATTTCGACGAGGATATTATGCTTGGTGTTTCTGAAGGACAATCCGTCTTCTCCGATGATTTTGAAATGAAACTCCTTGGCTGGTTTCCGTAACTCGTATGATTCCGCTGATGGTTTCTTGACTTGACCCTTCCGAATCCACATCGTGTAATCGATGTTGACATCGATCCCAGTTTCAATCAATGATGCAGTAGCGGCCTATATGGCAGCAAAATGAATCAAAAGATGTCAGCTACGGCACTATACTGCACAATATCCTTGGTGAGTCAACTTACTTGATCAACCGCATCTGAAGTCACACTCATAGTTTGTCGTTGATTGTTGATATTGTTGGCAAGAAAGTCAGCGATTTGAGATGAAGTTAAAGGCATAGAAAGACCGAGTGATGGAAATGAAACACGTGGATCGAGAGGATGAGGATGTGAGGTGAGGGAAAGAGGTGATGGAATTGAAATCAGAAAGCTCTTTACCGGATAGTTGAAAAAGACCTGGAAAGACCTTGATTACCCAAATCCGGGATTTGATCCACAGGTCAGGATCGATCTCGGACGGGTCAAGGCTGATCGGGACAGGGTCTTTAGCCAGGTCGAAGATGACCTGGCTTAGTCGAGATTAGCCCTAAGGTTTTGTCGATCCCCAAACAAACCTTTAAATCCCATTTAGTTTTGGGACAAGCTTTTCTGCAAAGACGATATTTCGTTTCATCACACTGACGCTGGTGTTCTGTCTATCCTTGCTTTCACGTCTACAATTTGGAGGCGGTGATGTATGTAGTCAGTCGTCAACACAAAGAGCCTCTAGATAACGGTATTCGCGCCCTATGGTAAGACACCTGTGTGGCCCATCTTTGCTTCTTTTTTAAAAACCCCAGCATGTTTCCATACGTCCACCTTTAGTGCAAAACATTTTTTGTGCATTGTATGGGCTTTCCTTTGAAAAGTAATTGATCTTGATTGTCAGGAGTATATTCATCTTGAACAGTGACCTTTGTTTTACATTGTAACAAAAAACTGTCTGACATTTCATACTTGTCACAAGAATCTTTTGATACGTTCAGATTATACTTTTCTACAGCAACGGTTATTTTATATAATGATGTGTTTTGTTAATGGATACAAGGAAGATAAAAAGACCTTAACATCATCTTCTAATGCAAAAGGGCTTGAAGCGCTCCATAGACGCTGGGCGGTTCAACAAACGGATGGGTTGGTTCTGTTTTTATAAAAACATCGACCAAAAGTAATCTCATCAGTCATTATATTCTAGTGACTTGTAGGTTTAAAAAGTGGAGAGCGCATAAATCACAAGAGGATGTATGGCATCGCGATCAATGACTTACAGCAAGATACCCCCATCGACATTCATGACCAAACCATCACAATATTGCCCGCCTTTACCACAAAGCTGCGCAAAAGAGAGATGAAAATGACTAGAACTTTCAGCAAAATACGCGGATTAATTACCGTGATCTTAATAAGGACTAACATATAGCACAGAGGCGGCCATTTCTTCAAGTTTGCCTGGACGGCCCGCAGGTATTTTGTACTTTTCTGGATCGAATTTTTCTGATATATCGCTCTTTCCACGTCTATCCAATCCAAATGAAAATATAAGATATCATGGGTCAAAGAATTAGTGAGAGATTTGGAATGAACTAGGAGATGTGTTACTCAACTCATCGCTCGAAGTCTTGGCCGTCTAGAGAGCGAGACCATCGAAATCGTACGAGAAGTGTCAGCTATTGAGTGGCTGAAGCAGAATAAATGCAAAGATTTGCTTGTGAAGAAGGGAGTTAAAATTTGCTGACCATCTCAGAGGGAAACACTCCAGGTGCGATCGAGTTGAACCTGATTCCAAGCCTGCCGACTTCTGTTGCCATCATTCTGTTCAACATCGGTCAACATTAACTGATCAAGACCTTGTAGTCGTACATCTTTCCATGACTTTGTTTCTTGGAATCATATAAGAAACATCAACTTACTTGGTTAGGTGAATTGCAGCTGCCTTACTTGCGTTATAGGCCAGATGCGATTGCGAGACTTTGACCATACCACTCTGATATGCGACCACTCTTTACCAATCAACTATGGAATCAAAAGAAAAAATGAAAAACTAACGATAGAACTGATGTTGACCACACCGCTTCGATAGCTTTTCTTGGTTCCTTTCTCAAGTAACGGAAGAAAACAAATAGTGGAAAAATAGATCGAGGCTACATTCGTTCTCCAAACATTGTCCCAATCTTCAAAGCTCTCTGATTCCATAGTCCACTTGGCCAATTCTTTTCCCGATTTCTCCGAGGCAGTCTCCGAATGAGGACCAGAGATTCCGGCGTTATTTATCTATGAAACCAAGGTTTTAAGTTGCAAAACAAAAACATCCTGCCTCAGTCTTTTCCGACTTTTAGAATCGGGAGCACACCAGTTGCACCCACCAAAATATGAATCCCGTTTGGTTCTTTATCCTCAATTTCTTTTACTAATTTCTTTAAATCATCCTTGGATGTGACATCTGCCTGGATCCTATCTCCCCCAAAACCTCTCATCAATGGAACGAGTCCTCCGGACTAGAGATTTACCCCTCGAACATATAGTCTGAGTGAACTTACGCAACGATTTCACCAGTTGCATGTTTCTGATAACTATCAACAGCCTGCTTCAACACCTCTTCTCGACGTCCGGTGATGTATACTAGCAGATGTGCCAACAACGATCAACATCAAAAAGCGATGTGATCCGGTCACAAGGGCATGAGAGTGATGTACAAACGGACCTTTGGCGCCGTGGGTCGCGAGTGCCTCAGTGCACATTAACCCAATGCTGATGTAAAATAGTGTGATAGAACCGACACACTGCGTTGATAGGGATGCCAATTATCATGGAATAGAAGCAATAACGCACCCAGTCCCACCACCCGTAACAACGGCCACGAGACCTTTGACAGAGAAAAGGGAGTCAAGTGAGAGAGCTTTATTGAGCTCCTGATGAGGGTCTTGAGCGGCAGCGTTAGACATTATGCTTGTGAGAATGATAGGGATGTGATAAGAGCTTGAGATGATAAAATGAAGAAAGTCCAGAGCACAGAGAGAAGATGGTAAAGAGAATATCTTGAGATTTCAAATGAAAAAGCAAAGATATGACATCATCCTTTCTCTTTACCATCGATCTTCTGGCTTACCCGAGATCAGTCAATTCTTTTCATCGACGAGACAAAAAACCATTCACAAATTTGATTTGCCATATCCTCTTCTCAACTCTCGGATTTCATATCACAAAGACTGTGTTGTAATTTTATGTACCGCCTGCGAGAGGGTCCTCGTTCAGTTCGCGCGCAAGCTTCAAATTTCCACTCAAATACCTTCTTTTGATAAGGTGGGGCAGATTTCCTGATCACTTGATGATTGGTTGTTGTTCTTCGGAATCGTGACAGTCTTTTTACTTGAAAAGATAAAATTTCATCTCAATCGCTGTCTACACTTGTCTACAAATATGGAAATATGGTTTACAACGACAAAAAAAATTGGTCACGACACAGGTATTCAGGAATATATTGTATGGGTTTGGCTTCCCCCACAGAGCTAGAAGAGACATCGAGACGCACATGACAAGCAGCTTGATTCAATTTCGAGCTCTGAAAGACATTTCGCGCGACGCAAGTCAGGGCTTGGAATATCTTCAGAAAATTATTGGGCAAGTGTAACCCAGGGCACGCCGGACACGCGAGGCTCTCAAAGTCAACCTTTGACGAGTGGTCAAAGTCGGCATCGCATGCGGTCCCGCTGCCCAGTGTGCTTGCTTTCCCTGCTGACAAGATCGTAGGAGAGACATGAATCGGTTCAAATGCTCACATGTATTTTCCCAGGAACGAAAGAAGTGCGTCTGGATATCCCAGATGCTTCTTCTCTTCCAATCTTGATGGATTTGAATAAAAAATGAGGAGTTAATCTATGACTCAACATCCCGAAAATAATCATACATATCATTTCAAAATAGGAATCAGAATTTAAGGAAACATTCATCTTTCGGTTATATACGTTATTGGCCAAGAATTCAACATCACCAATTCTTTCCAGTCTCTTTATTCTGTGGCGGTATTTCTCTCCCAAATTCATCCAACTCCCCGGTAACATCAGCTCCACCAATGTTGATATTAGTTGACCATCGACTCATTCCTCTTGCTCCTCCTCCTCCTCCTCCTCCGCCACCACCTTTAGACTGAGGAGTCTTCCATTTCATCTTTCCGGCAGCTAGATCCCTTCCCATAGCCGCCTCTTGACTCGGTAAGGGTCCTCTTCTCCAACCAACTGCTCCACCACCTACATTATTACTATTACTATTTGCTAAACCTGGTAATGGCATCTCATTCGTTTGTATTGTTCTTCCAAATCCTGGTATTGCTAAAGCTTCAGGTTTAGGTAAATCATGTTGCATCCTCGGTGGTTGTGGTGCATTTCCTTGAAATCTCAACGCTGTACCTGATCCGGTCGGAACAAAACCTGGTGGTGGGATACCCAAGATGTCTGGTTCTGCTGGAATCGGGTTGAAGAGTTGACTAGCGCCCATGGGCTGATTAGGATGGTATTGATGCCCTAGCCCAGGGACGAAGAAATCTTCGGCTGAATGGGTCATGGAAATTGCGCAGGATGCAGATGTGATCAGACATATATGTAGCTACTTTATGGAAAATTGCGAAAAAAACCTCACGTTGCTCTTCTTCATCTTTGATACCCAACTCTCGTGCACGTTCTTTTCCTATATGGAACTTATCATTTGCAATCTTTATTCCTGGCCTGCCCCGACTCCAAAAACGTGTAGTATGGTCGTTACTACCGCTGACGAGTGTATGTCCAAGTGGATGATAATCGAGAGCCCAAACACAACCATCATGCGCGAATTCCAATTCGTCTACTGGCTCGGACTCTGGTAAACACCAATAGAGGATTGTTCCGTCCGATCCACCAGAAGTAAGTATATCATGATGAATTGGATGCCACGTGAGAGCTACAAAAAAGGTCATGAGTCGTTTGTTATTTTTTACGTGATTCAAGAGGAAGACGAACAGCAAACTTCTTTCTTGTGACCTCTGAGGGCGACCAACTCTTTCATCATTCGAATATCAAAGACTTTGATCAATTGATCTCTTGACCCAGTCGCAACAATGTGTCCATTCGGATTCCATGTGCAAGCTTGTACGCTACTCTTATGGCCATGCCTTAGTCCCAAATACGAAAACCCAAACGGTTAGCTCAAATTCAAGTCATCAGATCTTGCGAGAAAGCGAAGTCGAAAGAGTCATAATGTGATATAACAGGAGAAGGAAAAATCGTGGGTAAGATTAGAGAGCTCACAATGTAGCCAAACATTTTGCACTTCTTGGATCCCAAAACTTAACTAAACTATCTTTACCTCCCGAACACAACAATCCCTTGGTTGGATGCCATTTCACACATCTCACATCCCAGCCATGCCCTATTCAAAGTAAAGATGAAGATATGCGCATTGAGTTTCCACATCATGCAAATGTATCCAGATGCTCAAAGAAACAACTCACCAACCAAATTACGTTCCTCGCGTCTTTCTTCAAATCCCCATAATTTGATCAAACCATCATCCCCACAACTTACAAATCTAGAATCGTTAGGTGAAAAGGAGATATCTCGTACACTATCTTTATGACCTTCAAAGACCTGTAAATTATTCATATTTGGTTGGAAGTATTTGATCATGCCTGCATTATCACCTGAGACCAACCAACTTCCTGATTTGGCCCAATCTACTGCTCTAACCGCTGTATCATGAGCTTGTAAAATTGTTTCAAAGTTGAAAGTCAACGCGTTCCAAAGTGTAAATTCTCCACTCGTTGCACCGGTTAAGACTCTTCGCGCGTCAGGCGTAAACTAGAAGTCGGAATATGAGAAGTGTTAGTCAGTAATGGTTGGTCAATTTCAAGAAGGATCAAGATTTACATACCCTGACTATATTTATTGGACATCGGACCTTATTTGTAGACGTGTGAACATATTTCGTTAATATCGAAGTAGATGGGTTTCTCGGATAGGCTTGCGGTGGTAGAAACTATCACGAAAAGAGTGAATATTGATGAGTAATGAAAGGACCCGAAACATGATGAGAACGAAAACAACTTACTTCAACTAAGTGATCAATACACGGCCTAATAAAATAATGCTCATCTGCACATGTTCTGAGCGATCTCATCTATAGAAAATCAAAACAATTACCATCAGATTCAATATCAGTCATAAGTTTCTCAAAACCAGACAGAAAAAGGATCTCGTACCCACCAAATTCCAACGAGCCATACTACCTCCAATATCGACCGTACGTCTAGGGCGGATTTTACGAGCTCTACCATCCTGTCTACCATGACCTGAAATCGCTGCCATTTCTAATGCACTCTCTTCTGCGATTCTTCTTTCCATACTTGGTGCACTTGGTGGACCATATGGACCTGGTCTCCATCCGTCCCATGCTTGTGTTCTTGATTTTTTGGGTCTTAAATCTTTTGTTTGAATTTTAATTTCTTCTGGTGTTGAGTTAGTGGTATCTGTCATTTTTAATGAATGCTGATTTCAGGAGTTGAGAGTGGAGTTGACTTTAACGATCGAAATGTGCACAGTTGAATGATGAAAAGCATAATTTGAGATGTATAAGCATATCTCTCAAGACGATGCTACTACCGAGTCAAGTCACATGCCTGACACTCGAAACAAAATATTTCAATTTGAATTGTATGCGCCAGGGTTTCTGCGTCTTGCAAAGTGAACTGAAAGAAAATCATGGAAACGGATCAAGAAGAGGAAAACCAAAGTCGACAGCCTGATCATACCATCGCATTAACATATTGGGATCAAGTAGCTAAAGATGAACCCAATGATAATGGAGTACTAGGAGGTTCGTAATGTATATGATGCACACCCTGAATACTTTTACTAAGTTGATTTTGCTATATGGAAACCGCGTTGGTATCATTTGGAAATATGAATCGAACTGATGATTCAAGGTTTTGGAGAAGGTGTAAGTCAAAATAAAATTGCGTCTATTTCTGCTCTTTGTTGAATATACTCAACTGATTTGTAATCTTCATTGATATTCCCTTAGAGCTTACCAAGGGTAGATAGCTTGACAAGTAGACTATTTCTTCTCGGCTTAAGACCTTCATTCTCCACGGTTTCAACAGCGCATCCACCTTCAAAGCAACGAAGAGCACTCGATATCGGAGCAGGAATCGGTCGTGTTACTCGATCTGTATTGCTTCCTGTACTTGGCCCAACCTCATTAGTTGATATGGTAGAGCCTGCCTCAGGATTTGTCAATGCTGCTCAAGAAGCCTCTCGTCAATGGAAAGGAAAGATCCAAATATGGCAGATGGGTATACAAGAGTTTTGGAATCAAAGGAATGTTAAGAAGCCAACTTGGGTAACTGGTGAATTTCATCAAGATGAAAAGGACGAGAGAAAAAAATACGATGTGATTTGGTGTCAATGGTCAGTTGGAACTTTCATAAATTTACTCGTCATCTGAGATCCGTTCTGATCGTGGTAATTGTATTTTTCCGGATGAAAAATGAATAGGGTACTGGGTCACTTGACCGATGACGAGTTTATCGAATTCTTCAGTCGAGCTTCGGAAGAGCTGGTCGCAAATGATGAAGGAGAACCTGGATTGATTGTCGTGAAGGAGAATATATGTGACGGAGAAGGATGTGTTTATGATGAAGTAGATGGTTCAGTGACACGGTGAGTACGAACCACGCGGCAAAACACATATTCTTTGGGAGGATATTGACTGTATTTTTTTTTGTAAAAACACAGGTCTGATGCAGTTTTTCGAAAACTGTTTGGATTATCAGGATTAGTGCTGGTAAGGCAAGATGTTCAATTAGGGTTTCCATCTGAGCTGTTTCGCGTCAATCTCTATGCACTAGAACGACCAAAAAGTATTACAAAAAATCATCAAAGCCTCAAATGAACTCCTACTTTCTAGATGAAGTGAGCCTTTGAGGAACAAAAGAGGTTTGAGACTGTTCAATACTTCCAAAAGACCTCGTAGTCTGAGCTTGGGTAAGCTGAGCAATTCACCAGGGAGAGAATTTAGACACATACCGACATGTGGGAGATGCGTTGTCAGATCTCCAGTCAATAGGTAGACCCTAACTGCGATAGCCTAAGATGCTCAAATCTAGGGCTCTTGAACACTCCTATGGAGGCTTTGATTGGAGCCTGGCTTTGATGGTCAGTTTCAACCCTGGTAAGTTTTTGATCCCAAAGCGTATGCAAATTATTGCTATACTAGATATTAGGCGGCCAGCCGCCACAATTTTTGGGCTTATGTCAAAGCGCCTGACTTAACGACTACAATTAGTATTCTACTGAGACGGCGTTCGAGATTTACTCGCAGATCTTATGAGACAATGACGAATTACAACCGTCGATAAAGCATGAGTTCCACTTAACAACCTTCATTCCTTGCCCAATGTAAATTACGCATGAACGGGTCGTGTCACCCCCGTATTACTCAATATCAATAACAACAATATCACTCAAACATCGAACTTTAATTTGGTGACGTTTGTAATATTTGCTATCGATTATAAAGGATTAGATTCGCAGTGCCGTTGACCAACAATGTGCAATAGTAAAATTTCGAGCAGATAGAAACAGAGACTTAGGCTAAGAATAGGCATTGAGATGCCACCCCGAAACAATAGTATAACAGACATCGTAAATGATAAATGGAAAAACAGAAGGCATCAATGGATCACCTCCAGGGCTCCACCTTCGAGCTGCAACAGCATAGGTTCAAAATAGCTTGGATCCGGACATGAGCAATGAGAAAACGACCATAAAAAACAACCGAAAGTCTCGATGGCGCAGCTGACATAGTGAAGTTAGGATTCGAGGAGAGCTAAGATGTCGAGGAATCATTTCAATGCAAGATTTGGACCAAAAAGTCCATCGTTCTTATTGTGTTATGCGAGCTGCCCATGAACCAATGTACCTGACATCTGATTGAATGAGCATAATCTTGCACCTGATAGTGCGATGTCTGGCACAGCGCCCGAGCTTTTCAAATGAGTAGATTCATGTCGAGGCCACCAGCGCTCCCATCAAGCGCCACTGGGGTTTGCTACTTGACCAGTCTTACTGCACTAAGATCATATTGGGATGTGCTGCCGTCATGCGAACGATGCCTTGAGTCCTGAGTGTTAGTCATCCTAGTAGAGGCGCTCTAGATTCCTCCCTGTGATCGTGCCTCCTCGCCGTAACATCCAAAAAGTTTCGGCTCAGGTACGCAGTGGTTTCGATCGCGAATGTAGTGCCTTAATGCGAGACCGCGTACAAATCACGCAATAGGCCTCTGGAGTTAATGGAGAGTTCATCACGACCTCTTGATCAAGCCGGAGACCTCTTTTTCTCTACAATCCACAAAAACTTTCTTTCCGCTGTATCGAACAATCCATTTATATTTCGCCCGAATTACGATGTCGCTGACAACCTACACCGAAACCCCTCTCATAACTCATGAACGTAGTTATCCAATTCGGTTTTCAGGCCAATTTCGCCTTGAGAGTGAGGTTCGTTGCGCATCCCTTTATTAAATCGCCGTCGTTAATATGTTTCTCTAGGTTCGTGGCAGAACTACCGAAATCGCGCCTCGCGGCTATTACTCCGCTGTCATTGAGATGAATGACGATGGCTACCTCCTGAAGACTGTATTAATCTCGGACGATCTATGCGTCAAGTCTCTCCTACGCGGCTTTTCCTATGATGTGAGCGGATTCGTGATCAACCGATTTCATGATTATCCTCCGGTTATATTCCCCGAGTATGCTACAATGGCGCCCACGATTACCACCTACCCTATGGCAACCAACAAAGGTGGAGACATAAAAGTCTCTGCAAGTGGAAAAGTCACCTCTCGCATGACGCGCGAGGCATGGAAAGACACCTTGATTGTCATGGAACATCGGGTTTATGACCCCTCTGTATGCATCACGCTCTCGCATCGCCCACGAGAATGTCACCTTGACCACCTCCATCTCCTTCCTTTTTCATCATTACAGGATTTGTGTTGGGTTACCTTTCAAGCCCATTACCTATTCAGTGCTGAAAAGACCGCGGGTTACGAAGAGGAGATGTTACAGATTGGGAACAAACTCTCCATCATGGGTCACGTGGCATCATTTTCTAACCTCTATGATGCCTGGCAAATCCAGGTACGTTGCATCTGAATGTTAGTCAGACACCATACTGACTTACAAAGCAGGTAACCCAAGCTACATCTTCGGCGTAGTCATTTGATTGTCCTCTTAGGCAGTACATGATGCTGGACCGTGCTATCGAAACCTGTTCCCGGATGCTTGGGCCTTTCCTTTGATCACTTCGTCATACCGCAATCCTTCATCTCCGGAATTCATACTTAGACGTTGATAACTTTTCGACTCATCAGCCCATGTGCAACTTATCAATAGCCCGGGCATTCCCATTATTCTGAAAAACAAACGCTTATCGCACATCCTCCACAGCGGCATGCTCTGAAAAGCGATTACGCTTGTCAAAAGTGTGATTCTAATCAGTCGGCGAGGTAACGTAACACTGTTTTAATAGCATATCGCATTTATACAGCTGTTATCAGAATCATGACTATATACATTGGTCACTCTGGCATTGTTTTGCACTCATTGGTCCCTGCGCGTGCTACATCCTCTCCTCATGCAATTGAAATATCTGCGACCTGTACGGTTGTTAGCTGAGCAGTCGAAAGAATTCAATGGAATGGCTTACTTTCACTATCCAGTGTCGCATGCCCTGATTATAACCCACCACATTTCCGTGAATAGCGACATGTCGTCCGTTATCAAGGATGGCTAAGTCCACGTTCATCATGATCTTTGCGTCACAGTCGTACTGAATGTAGAAATCTACAAAACTCAAGGCCTGTGGAATGCGATTAGCCTCAATCAATGCTTGATGGAAGCAATGACTCACGTCTTGATTCCACTCATTGTGACGGACCAACAGGATAAAGTCACACGCATCCGCACTGCCATCATTACGCAGTTTTGAGTACATTATCTCACCCGTGCTTGACACCGCAGCTTTGTTCGCTAGATTCTTGACTTTCACTTCGGAGGTTCCAATCTCAATAAGTGTCTTTTCCTCCGCAAGCAACACAGTGTTATCTCCGTTTTGGGGGCAAACGACCTTTCCATCCAGCTTAAACGCAGTGTTAGCTTTCAACGCAGCACACTGAGATGGCACAGAGACGGTTAAGTCTATGCCCTCGAAAACGTTTTGACCTAGAATGATATGGCTATTAAATTTGCGACAGCCATTCAAAATGTCATGGCGGGTGGAATGCTGTCAAAGGTGTCAGCTCGCGTCAAAATGTATCAACGAATTGGACAAACCTCGCTCGTAAGCCAAAACACGCTACTAAAGTGAACGGTGAGTTTGTTGGTATGCGTAATAGTCATGTCGTAAATAAGTAAATGAAATGAAATTATTATGGATGTCGAATCTCGGCAGGGTAGCGGAATCGGGAGGAAGGGGAATTTGATTGGATAAGGAAGTATGGAGCACTTCTCTGTTGCGCACCTCCGCATCGCTTATATATTCACATTACTTCACATACGGAGTGATTTGGCCCAAGGGATGGTATAGAGAATGGTCTCAAAAAGAGTGTCAACATGTAAGCATAGCCGGACCAAGTCAGTCATTGTAGAAGGTTTGTCTAGCCTAACATCGACGTAGTTAAAAGGCGTGGATTCAGCCTCAGAAATACTATTCATTTACAAAGGCCCGGTCTACAATATTCAACGCATCGTCACCACTGTTCACGCCGAGGCATACAGAAACGTTTGCGGATGAAGTACAGCGAGACAACGCAACATACAACTGGCCATGAGCAAAGACTTCATTTGGTAGCACTACTAATACATTGTCGAGACTCTGGCCTTGAGCTTTGTTAATAGTCATCGCAAAGGCTAAGGAAACAGGAAACTGATATCGGAAAAATGGAACAGGAAATACGTCGTCGCCAGGGTGATAAAGTTTAATTTTAGGCAGCATTATCATCTTACCCCGCTGGCGCCCCGAGACAATCCTACATCGCAAGGTGGTCTTTCCGCACTCCGACACGATCAGGCGCGTGCCATTGCAGAGTCCTTGGGCAAGATTAAGATTGCGGAGTAATATAATTGGAACGCCTGGTTTCAGTAGCAGCTCGTGTCGTGAGAAGGAAGGTAAATCGAAAGAGTTGAGGAGTTCAGGGGAAATCTCTTCAACATAATCCTCGTCCATCTGGTCAAGTGACACATATTCTGATAACTGGCCATCGATAGCTCCCAGCACTGCAGTATTCATACCCACAACGTCCCTATTGAGAGGAGTGAGGATGCATTTTGACGAATAATAATCACCGAGTTCCCGCCAATTTTGTTGCTGGATCAACGTATTGGCCTCTTCGTAGTGCTTCGTGACCAAATTCATACTAAATTGTTCTTCCATGCCCATGTTTGTGACATTACACCTCCCTACATCGACCTTCTCATAATCTTCACTCTGAAGTTTGCCATCCCCCAAGTCTAAGAGCCATTTTCCGAACGCAGCATTCGCTTCGACATCAGTATCGCTCTGTCCTTCCTTGTGTCCCAAGCGTACATTGACTGAAAGCCGAAATTTGATGATATCCTTCCACAGCAGTGACCTCTTCAGTGACGCAGCAGCTTGTTGTTCGGCGCTTGATTGCCTAATGACCGGCATTGTTTGGCGAAAGTCGCCGGAGAAAAGGACACACATTCCCCCAAAGGGCTCGGTACTTCCCCTGAGTTCACGGAGGCTCCTATCAACACATTGGATCACATTCTTGTTTTGCATCGCAATCTCGTCCCAGACTAAAAACTGCGTGAGCATTAACTTACGTCCCACCTTGTCCTGCCTGCTGAAATTACACAGTGTTGCAGCTTCTATTGTTAAA
>MWRL01023762.1:0-14751 GCA_002157085.1 Melampsora occidentalis | reverse complement strand
ACACTACGCCATAATACAAATTTACTCTGGAGTTTAGAAAATTATTTTTATTTACAAAATTCAAGAAAATTTTCTAAACTCCTGGGTTTTGTAAACAAAAGATGTTTTGCAAAAGGAGCTTTCCTGATTTCTTCCTGCCTCACAATGAAAATGGATTATCATGGTATATGCAACCAAAATCTTGTCCTGTATACTAAGCTCAATAGTATGGATGTTATCTCACTAGCCATTATAATTCATTCAAATTTGTATGAGAACTGAATTAGGTGCAGTAATTTTTGTGCAAGACACTGCTGTAACCTCCGAATTCTGACTAACCCTATCAAACTGCCATATGCAGAAAAAAGTGATCTCTAAATTACATTTTTTAGCAAAACTGTAAGTAACGCCAGATCTCATCAGCGTTGATTAGGTTCTTCTGATCATATATCCACGTTGAAATATCATAACTGATCTTCGTAGTTTATCTTATGAATAAGGTCACAAAAAATCAGACATAAAAATATGTAGGTAACAGGCGCCAGAAACAATTTTCATGATAAGAACTGTATATCTGCTACATTCAGCGCTTTTGTATAATCATGCCTATTGTAGGTACATCCACACTACTGTTCATCTCGCCTGCTTTGTACATAATCCATGTGCATTGTGCTATGACTTGATTTATCTTGATGAGTTTATCGTGCGTAGGACTCCACTTCCTCAAAGCGCACTGTAAATCTATCTGATCAGCGGAGTTGAAAGGATTGTAGTATGTAGATGGAAGCGAAGGGAAACATTGTACATGGATCCACACATCAGTGATATTTTGGCCTTGTACTGGTGCTCGAGAATGCGAAAATATCGAAAAAACTCGACCAAACATATCAGTACCATCGGGGTTCTTGAAATAAACGCAGGAATTGTGTGGGTTATCTGTGAATGTTGATATAAACCCGTCGGTGTGTTCGAAACGCTTGTAAAACTGACCTCGAGGCGGTACAGGGGTGTAAGTGAGTGATTCATCCTTCGCGAGTGAGGCCCAATTGTCAGGTCGCATCCAGATACACTCTTCTGTTTTTTCACTATTCAAGTAATCGACTAAGAGGTTGAGAAGGTTGTCTGACAAGGGTGAGAGCTTGGAATTTGAAGGTCTCCTTGGTTTCCGGGACGGCGGTTTAAACAACGCTTGAAGTCGTGAGCTATACTGCCCAAGATCCTCCGGCAATTTATCATCTTCCATCAGAGCCAGAAGGTTTGATGCACGACAAAACTGTTTGAGGAAAGTGATTTCAAGCTCAGCTACAAAAAGAAACAGCAAAATTGATTAGCATAAGGAAACCCAATATGTAGATCAAACAAAGTCCAACTTACATATGTGGTTATTATGTCCGGCTTTGAGAATCTTTCCCATGAGTCTCTCAAAGGGAAAGGACCACCAGGCACGTACTGGTCCAAATCGTTCAAGGCAATCAGCGAGATGAATCGCCATGTGATGATTCGGAGCTAGTTTACAATGTTGAAAGATTAAAATAGAACTTTCAAGGTATTTTTGGACGTGGTAGCGGTAGCCGTTGATATGTGATGTGGTCATGACACGCTTCAGACCCAAGTTGATAAGTGAGACCAGATGAACGAAATTCTTCAGGAGGGACTTTTTGACATGGTCTTGACCTGACCACATTGGAATGAGGATTAACGGTAGCTGCAAAGTTAGCAGGCTTCTCCATTCATCCGCTTTCAATTTCCCAAAAGAAGCTTTTCCTAAAGCTGGGATCGGACGTTTGATCCATGTTGGGGTATGGATTTTGGGAAGAATCGCGTTAACGTGACGAAGGACAGTAGAATCAAAGATGATCTCGTCGAGTGGGGGAGCATGCCATTCTGCCTTCCACCCAGAATCTTCGAAGGGGTTGAAATCTGGATCACTTGACAAAGGGTCGTTTGAGAATTCTGCATCGTTAATATCAAATTCAGGTGTACCTAGATCCTTCGGAGAGGGGGCCGCGCGTGATTGACGGCGTGGTAACGGCTCTGAGTGCTCGGCGACAAGTTTCAGCAATTCGGCTGTAGTGATTGGCGGTAGTTTCTCTTCATCGTTTTCAAGATCTTTCATTGACCAAAAACGGCGAACGTGCCACGAAGCCAGACCAAGAAGTAGATTATGCATTGAATCTACGACTTGATATTCAATCACATTCCAATACTCTAACTCTATAAGTACGGAATACCGCACTCCATGGCTCTTGAATATATCCTTTCGCTCTTTGATTGTTGTCGCGTCACGAGCCTCACGAGCCCATTTGTTGTGCTGACACCATGTACGTGGTGGCCATGTGCTTGGATCTAGTTTGTTTATCTCTTTCTTTGTAAGGAGACAAAAGGAACAAAAGAAAGTCGCAGTAGCACTTGGAAAACCAAGACAGCGACGGAGGGAAGGTATATCAGCGACAAAGACCATGAGGGCCGCTCTGATTAGTCGACCAGCCTTGTATTCATGAGTGCGAGAGAGAAGTAATCCAGTGGTCCATAAAGATTGAAGTTCCGTGACGAGGGGTTGTAATATCCAATTCATTTGCTCAAGTGATGGTTCGCGAGGACCAGGAGCGATCCCAACCACAAACACATTCTCAGGTTTATGTCGTAGCTCGGGAGGAAGACTAAGACACACTAAAATCACAAAGGTGATTGAGGTGTGGTGGCCGCTTTGTTTGTTGCCAAATGGATTGATTGCATCGACGAAAAGCGCAAAAGTCAAATGACTGTCGTTAGAAGTGTATTGCTTTCCATCAGGACCAAGGAACTCTTTCCAGAGCCGAGATTGATATATGTCATTGATATCGGAATTGGGATTGTAGGGCTTAGAAGATTCAGAAGATGTCTCTTCAAGCCGCTTCTCAATCTGAGGACGAGATAAGAGACGTCCTATCCAATCAGATAAGCTCTGAAAAGCATAACAGCGGACTGGTTTTTCGTGACCACGGACATATTTCAACAGAGGCTCGCCGCAAGTTTTCTCCGAGAAATCAGGCTCAGAGTCGTCGTCAGGAGATAACTTGGGATCGTTGCTTGAATCGGTTAAATCAGGAGGTCCTCCGGGGATGCTTGCGATGCGGTGAATGCATTGAGGTGGCGTACAAGATTGCGGGTACATTGCAAAGCAGGAATTACAGCAGTTCATATAAGTAAGTGCTGGATCCACCTCTAACCATCGAAATGCAGTATCGACTGATGATGGTATTTGTTTCAAGGTCCTAATCTCTTCAGGCAGGAGCTTGTGGATATGAGAGTTTGAAGGTATAATTCCACGAGTGGTCGAGAGCTCGATAGTTATCTTTTGAACGTCTAAGATCCACTTGGTGATTGAATTAGAAGATTGACCAAAAAAATCGAGAATGGCAGCTGTGAGAGCCACATGGAGAACAAGCGGATTTGCTGATTTCATCTCGAAATTGTGATAAGCATCTGTCCAAACCAGATATCAACAAATCAAATCAACATTGAATCACGCATATATATCAATTTAAGAAAGATGATTTTGAGAAGTCTGAAGATAAACCTACCACAATCAAACAGTTGCTGACCTGACGCTTTGGCTAAGAGTGCGTTGGAGCAGGTCTTAGTATGCGGAGACTGAGATTGACAAGAGGTCCTTTGAGCAGGAAATTGTATTGGTGAATCAGGTTCTCCGGGAGGACTGAGAGCATCGTCGACCAAATGGTTCTCATCAATATTAGCAGTGAACTCGTGCTGAACTGCAGGATCCTGATCTGACTTATGAGAGTGGCTTGGTGAAGGAGTCGTAGCCAGGTGTAATCGTCTTAATGGAGACAGAAGGGCGTCTTGAACCAATGAAGTTGATGGTTGAATAGGGCGATCTGGGGTATGAGGTGATTTGAGTAGTTTATCACGAAAGTCGGCGCGTTCATGTGCAAGACGGGTCTCAGGTAGGACCTCGACGCCTGGGTGATAGAGTCCATCGGCGTCTGCGTAGACTTGTTCACAACATTCGTAAGCAGTACAAAGACAAACTACCCGATGAGCTTGGGTTGTTTTCTTTTGGCGTGGAGGCATTATATTGAAAGGAGTTCGAAGGAAGCTGATTTTGATTTCATAGGCAATCTTAAAAAACAAAAACAAAAGTCACGGCTATCTTTGATCTTGAAAGAGTTGAAGAATGAAAGAATAAGGAAACGAAGTCTTTGGAAAGGTTTTTTTTGTCTTTGATGTTTTTTCGTGTCAGATTGTGAGTTGATGAATTGATAAATTGAGATAATACATTTAGATGAGAGAGACATGGTTTTGATCAGGACAAAGGGCGGGAAACCAATATTCTTGGATGTACAGATATGAAACTTGTAATATCAGCCACTTGTTTGATGTAATTGGATCGGTATGTAATACATCATCACATGGTGTCTTGGGCTACTTCAGTCTGCTTCCTGCAAATTCGTGAGATGAAAAAAAGATCGAAAAGATTGTAAATGTTAATTATTCCGAAAAAAACTGATTACATTCAAAGGAGAAGTGTGAAGAAAACTAAAACTGACTTGAGTGTCCATTCCGTCCGAAGGGAGATCTGAGGCGCTTAGCTGCAATAGTGTGTAATGAAACCCAAGTATGAGTTTGATACGTGGAGTTTCATCGCGAACAAATTTTATATATAGGTCCATAAGAGTCTCCTTGTTCAAAGCCAAAGATCTCACAAACACACAAGGTGCATAATAACGTAAAGCTACCAAAATGTCCTCCATACTTTCATTCTTGAGTCGATTGACGGGGACAATTCGTGGTCTGGCAGTGAATCGCTCATTTACAGGTAGTTTGAGTTCGGGATCGACATATTCCTTATATAGAATCAAAATATCGTCAATATTGGCAAGAGCTGGTATCGCGGCGTTTGGGTAATTTTGGTGGATGGCTGTCACAAGCATTTGACGAGTGGTCTTGCGGCCAAGAGGGTCGAAATCTCCTTGATGTTCAGTGGGCTTTGGCACGGGAGGAGGTAATAAGTATGGCTTGAGTATAGGTCTGACTTCACTCAGAAAGGCGTTGATGAGTAATTCTTTGAGGTGATGCGGCCTGCTTGAAGTTCCGGGATTGAACAGATATATGGTGTTGTAATATTTCAACTTGGTTGGCTTGTTGCAGACTTCGTTGAAATCGTGCGCAAGAAATATATCACGATCGGCTTCAGAAAGGCTCTCAATCTTTTTGAGTACCGCGTTGTCCACAGGTGGTCGCTTGAGATGATGACTTGATGACATCGCAAGAGGGGATGTGGCATTAGCTGAAGGATATTTCGAACCACCGGTGCCATCAGGGGGAGGACTAAGAGGTGAGCCGTTGCCGGTAGTAGGAGTCCGTTTTTTTGCCGGCATGTTGAGAGTCTAATTATAGTCAAAGAGCAATATTTCTCAGCTTGATTAACAGAAAGTTGTAATTAATAGGAAACTAGAGGTAGAAAATCGTGCGCACCTGGTCTAAATAACACTTCGTAAAAGTATCAATCAAGAAATGCTGAGTGGTGGATCAAAAAGTCTTCCAATCAAGTTCATACAATTCCTAAGGGATGCAAGTTTCGTTTACAAAGCTGATGTGTGTGAGGGGGCAAATATCAATCAAAGTCAGACGGGGGGAGCAAAGATCAAGATGAGATGAAACTAAACTGGATATATATTCGTTGCTTCGACTCACTTCTTGTTTGCCTTTGCCAGAGGCCAATCGTATCAGGGTTCAGGCATGAGTAGAAGATTGACCTTTTAAGTGAGTCATAGATTAAGCAACAGTTTCATGGTATAACAAATCGCGATGAGATCGGAATGACTCACTTGTCAGCTTTGGTTCCCTTTGCTAGCAATCGTATCAGGGTTGAGGGTACAATGCCATTTGAACAAGATTAAGTGACTCATTGATTGGACAACCATATCAGCGCTTATCAGCGTAATGCTTCGTGATGATATCGGAATGTTTGGTTGCGGCATGCTTCGTTAATGTTATCGTCAGTTTGGTTGCTATTTGATAATGTTGTTGTCAAAGGTGATTCCCGAATCGAATCTTGATTCGTAATCGTTCCACGTGGAAAACCGAGGATTCAGCTCACGAACCTGAATGGACCGAATCAATCGAAAATGTAAGACAAAATATGACAAAGGTATCTCCAAAGTTGAACTCAATTAGCTGTCGTTGATAATATTAGTTTTAAAAGGCATCTCTGCGTAGCTCTGGGTCCTTTGATTGGGAAAAGCTCAGCAGCTCAACTCATCAAAGTACAGTGCACAATGGCGCCGTCAATACTTATAATACCTCTTGACTATTGATTTATTCTTCTTTCGTTCATACTTCACAACTTCCATCTTCGTCGATTTTGGTTCTCATCTTTCCACACACGTCTACATCTCCGATACTTAATCAGCTTGACAAAACCGCTTTTCCAGACGCTCATACCTTATTTCCTCCGTTACATATCTTTCTTTCTTACTTTTGGGGACACTGTCTCTTGATTTACCATTCAATTCTTATACATCTCATCTGTTATCAGCTTTAAGATGGCGGAAACTACTGGTCGAGGTAGCATCGAAAGCACACTAGATCCCAGCAACCCGTCTGTCAACAAACAGACCATGCTTGACTGGCTTCGAATCAATCACCCCAAAACTCCCATCAGATCCGGTGCGAATAAAGCAGAGGTGGCCCAGATTGTCAGAGAAAAACAACCTCACCGTGAGCTTATAAACACCTCTACCATCCTTCTTCGGTGTTTCATGCAATATAACTTTTGATGTTTGATATTTTTCAGTCTTTGGCTCTCCAAATTCACCGGCTCCTTCAACTGCGCTGGCCAATCATGCTTATCCCACTCTAGAAAATCTTCGAGTTTCTTCTCCCACAGTGGTGAAGGGATTTGATACAGGTGAACGCATTTCAAAGCGCCCCGCGTCTCACGATTTAGAAGTTCCTAAGCTGGACCAATGCAATCCTTCTCTCGGTGAGCCATTTAATTTTTCTCTATGTGTTATTATCAGTCTATCAATATAGTCATTAACTACATATTTATCTCACTCTATTTCAAAGGCAAGATCCCTTCAAAGCGAATCAAAGTAGAGTTTGCAGCCGAGGCGAGTCAAATTGGTGAAGGGTCAAAAAATCCAAAGAATCGAAGAGTAAGCTAATCTTCGACTAGTTTGATTCTTTTGATTTATCTTTCAGACCCACCGTTCTAATTCACAATTTAATCCACAGTCCATGAACAGATTGAGATCAAAAAACACAAAAACTAGTCGCCCTGGAAACTTGAAGCCAGATGTTTCCGAGTGGCTTGGCGGTCTTCCTCAATCACCTGGACTCTCCTCAATCTCCAGTCTTAGCAATGAGGATGAAAAGATGGAGCTTGAGGCTCTCAAAGAGGCAATCTTTGAACCCGTTGTTGATAAGAATAAAGCTTCCCATTCTACTCTTCCACCCAGTGTTCCCTCGATCATTCCGGAAAAGAACCTCAAAAGAACTCTAATCAGCCCTTCCACTGCCGATCATCCCACAAAGTCAAAAAAAACCGCTTCTACATCGATCATCAAGAAACCAAAGCGTGATCATCCTTCCAGAGAAATCGATCTCTTCGCACCAATCATTGATAAGAAAATCATTCCGGACCAAACTTCAAAAAAACCCTCGGTCACCGCTTCCGCCGCCGATCATTCCGTGAAGTCGAAGAGATTTACTTCTACACCAAACATCAAGAAACAGAACGACGATCAACCTTTTGAAGAGCTGGATCTCATCCAGTTCTCTGATACCGAGGTGTTTGAAGTGGGAAACCTTGGTATGTCATTGATCTCTCTCTTTGCTTTGAAACATGAATCCTGAATTTGCCTCTGCTATTTCAAGTCATTGGGCAAGACATTCCAGTAATTCAAATGCACGAACACGCTTCATCCTCCAACAAGAAAACGGGTGTCGATGTTTTCCAAGAGGAGCAGCAAAGGGAACAGAGAGGTTTGCACCCAATCATTCTATCCCCATTTTTCTTATCCTTATCCTCTGGTATTCTTTGTTATTCAGTTAAAACCTTGGAGGAACGCTTGGCTCATCTGGAAAGTTCCATCGAGAAAAGTGAGAGAAAGGCTAGTATCAGTCTGTTTCAAGAAGCCCAACAATCACAATCAAATGGTATTTCAGTTTTCGTATGAAAACTTCAAAACATCAAATCGTTGACTGACTCACCCTCTTTGCAGCTGAAATAATCTCTCAACATACCGACCTTCTTGAACAAGCCCAGAAACAGATAAGGGAACTTGAAGGTAAAGTGGAATTGCTGGAGGTCAATACCACCGACTTACAGGACGACCTGGATATTGCTCACACCCACATTGCGGCTCATAAAAGAATTTTCAGAAAGCTTTTAGCTGACAGTCACATCAATCTCGAAGAACAATATGATTCTTCTGATACTGAAGACAATGAAATTTCTCAAGACATTCATAATTCATGTAACAACGACAGTCCTGTATCCGAATGAAAATGTTTAAGATGATGTGAACCTTGTATTAAGATCATCTCTCCTCTCAGATATACAAATATAGGTAGCTCTCTTGCGAGCTACCAGTCAAACTCCAGGCTATAGATTGGCCCCGCTTGTATCATTATTCTAAGTTTCAATTCTCGGTTTGTTCATGACTCTGTCTTTGTGTCTCATGTTATCTTTGATCTTTAGTATTTTCTGTGAAAATTATGAGATTGAGGATTTCAGCAAGTGTGATCTACATTGATCAGAGTCGAAGATTGAAGTTTTCAGAGAGTCTAATTATGTACAGTTATCAGATTCAAAGTCATGATTGAGAAACAACTATGGAACTTGATAATTGGAAACAATTGAAATACACGAAATGGGACAGATGACTTGAAGATCATACCTTTCGGCAAGTTATCTATTTCAATTATAGCTAAATGGCCGGTTCCATTACCTGACGAGGTATCATTGTCTCAATTGATCAAGATTGGTGTGAAGGCCCACAAAACTGAAGTCGCATACATAAAACTAGTGATTTAATTGCTCTCAAAGATTCATCAGAATTCCTTCTATCTCATCATACGAGTGCGTCAAAGAAATGCTATTGATCCATACCGAATTTCGAAGTTCTCAGTCTCATGAGGCTTTCGAGGTTGGTTATATTGTTTGGAATCATCATAATTACGGTCTATCTCCTTATAACAAGCCCCACTCCCTAATTAATATGATAGCAAGCAAGTCATGCCCTGTGGACCACGGCAAATTTGAAAATATTGGTACCTCTCTTGCTCCGTATTTCACGTCCAGCTTACTGCACGAAATAATTTCCTCCTACTACAATAGCATTATTTTACACTCAAACATTTGTTTCCTCATCTAGAATTCTTGTCCGTAAGTTATAGTAAGTAGCGGCTTTTGGTTTTATATTCTGTTTGTTAAGCTTTGTGGTCTTTGTACCAATCCATTCAATATTGACATTTCTCTGAACTCAGTGATCATGTTTTTTCCAATCTGCTTGATTATATATAGGTATCAAGGGACTTTTCATAATATCATTGAGATGTCGCAGGCTGTCAAATCGGAGGAACCAGATGTCTTGGAAAATGGGTTGCGGCAACAACAACATCATGATCAAACTTCCATTAAAGGTGACCGTGAGTATCTTCCACCGGTTTCAATCGACCTATACCATGTTTTGATCTGTTAATCAATTCGCTTACAGATGACAAGTTTGAAGGAATACTTACTGAGTTTCAAGAAAGACTTACTCAGTTCGAAAGCTCACTTGGATCCATTCTGACGAAGGTCGGGAGCTGGCTCCTGAACCCGGACCCACAAGAACAACATAGTGAGTGGTCTCTGTTCGGACTGCCCATGTAATCACACCTAACTTCCCTTTCTTTCAAAACCCACAGTTGAACACATTCTGAAACTTTTGGACGACGCAATCAAAGATTTCAAAATCATTGGGGACAACGTCAGAGCTCTTGAAAGTCGAATTAGTGATTTCGACATCGATTGGAACAGCGTCATTTCCAAGATCGCGAGTCACAGAAATATATTTGAGAAACTTGTAGCAACTTTCGGGACTCATGAGGGGAAGAATGATTGTCATGGATCTATCAGAGCTGATTGAAGATGACCGCTTTGCAGTGTATACAATGATTACATCCTTATACTTTTCTATATATGATCACCGATAAAATACACTTGTCAGTTCTCTCATAAAGCAATGTTGGATCTAACAGACGTTTCCACAAATCACTCAAAAGTCTCTTTCGATCAAATGTGAAAATGATGATATAAGTCGGAACTCTCCCGTTGTGAATGATGAAAGTCACGACTTTTAGATTATAATCATAAAACTTGAGCCAAGTTCACGTTGGCAACCTGCTATTGCTGTTTCATTATTGATATGACTTGACTGACGAGTTTGTAGTTGACCAAAAGTAGTAATGATAAAGGAAGACTAAGGCATAGTCATACTCCGTATATGAGTCCTCATTGGTAACCAGAGTATGACTTCCATGAGTTTCGTGATTTCAAGGGCCACAGCAACAAAGACATTGCAGAGAATGGGAAGCGTATAGCATCATTCATTCCATGCTTCCCATTCTCATTGTCTTTTTTGAGATATTCCAGGTTGAAGTCTATTTTGTTATAATAAAATGAGATTGAAGAATTTGCCAACACATCATCTTTGTCCTCCTCTACAACATCAATATTCAACTTGTCTTATACTTTCGTTAATCAACTTGTTTTACCTTCTTGTATCGACTTTCTTCCAATCTCAACTTATAACTTTTTTGCTGCTTATACTTCTTTCTCAGAAGTCCTTTCGAGCTTAGACTTCGAAGCTTCGTAATCTTATTGCTCATGCCACCAAAACAGACTAAGTCTGCCGTTCCCGGCCGGGTTCTCCGGAGTCAACGTCAAGATATCTCTGATCCTCCGGCTGAAATCACGGATGGTGTTACTAAAAGCAGGCCAGCCAAGCGAAAAAAATCAGAATCCCAACCTTGTAAGTTTCCCTGATGAATGTCAAATTTCTTCTTCTTCACTGAAGTCTTATTTTAGCTTCCAAGGTCGACGCAATCGAGAAAAGGGGCATATCCGTCGGTCCCAAAACAACCCGTGAAAGGTTGCTCGATCTGCTAGAGAAGCATGTCAAGCCAAAGAGGCCCCGACTTTCACGCCAGTCGCTTCCCTCTATCAAAAGCACTTCCAATAGAAAACCGTTAGCCAAGAGCATCAACAACACTTCAGATATCAACGTCGACTACAGCAAATACGACAATAACCAGCTGACTGATATGTTAAGGGACGTTGGACTCGACACTAATGGGTTTTCGAGGGATAATCTATTGGAGAATTGTCATACATATTCTGAATTGAGTAAGCACCGTTCAAAACTATTATACAAGAGCTTTTAGCTAATATCACGTTTTATGCAGTCATTATCCCCCCTGGCTCACCAAAAGCGGTTGATCCGCATTCAATACATCCACAAACCGCCACCTCATCGTTCACTTTTACAGTGGCGCCGGTAGAAAGGTGTGACTCGATTCGCAATCATGCCATTGCGAGTGAGTTTTGATTGATCTAGATATGCGTATGATGTTGACCAGTGACTGATGTTGTTATTGTTTTTGGCAGCAACATCAAACACAGGCCATATAGGCATTGCGAGCACAAGCACGCCTCAAGCTCATCGATCGGGTCCATTCCTTCCAAGCCTTGAACATCGCCGACTTTTATACCCTCGACCACGCCCCACTGTCCTCTCTCCCACCTCTTCGCCTTTGAAACGAACCGATATCAAAGGGAAGGGTAAAGCAAAGAGTCCATCCCCATCACGTTCTGATTGGAATCCGGAAGATGAAGATCCGCATGACTCTGAATCAGACGACATTGGAGCGATAGAATCCCCCCCCCCTTCGCCTACGACGCACAAATCACCAAACCCGCTCCCTACCAACTCACCTGAACTATCAGATGACATTGGAGAGATAGAATCTTCCCCCCCTTCGCCTACGATGCACAAATCACCAAACTCTTTCCCTACCCACTCACCTGAACCCGAACAACACAACCAGGATAAAAGGTACGTCAATTCATGCGTTGAATAGACCCTTGGGTAACTTGTATGCAAACAAAGAAACTTACTTTCTTGCTTGTACATATACGATTTGTAAAGCTCGGGTAACTTCAATCAAAACACTCCAGACAATCGAACTTTACACATCCTGCTGATCCAGACTAATAAGAAGGTGCAGTTACTCGAAGGAGAGGTGAAGGTTTTAACTCATTTAGTACATAAGCTTGTGGGAGCGTCCAGCAATAACACTACACCTCAATCAAAAAGACGTGGTGGCAGAACTGCAGTAAGCTCCTGGATTACACATTGCACAACTCGAGACATAACACAGGGCTGACTGTTTGATCTTTTTGACCTGATAGGATCGTATTCGGTTTCACATTGATACTCTGATAGGAGTTCCAGACGACTCGCCACTTCCTGACCCAATTCCAACACCCAACAATACACCCAACTCAACTGAAGACGCTGGTGTTTCTGGTATCAATGAAACAGGGGACCCCTGCTTTCCATTCACGGATGGACCCGGTCATAAGGACGCCACGCCACAGCAGCTGAACGTCATGCACACCATGCTCAAGGCCGCAGGGATTTCAAGTTTCCGCCCCGACTTTGCAAAAAGTGTATCTTCAAAAGAGAACAAGTGGCTATGGAATATTTGCTTAAAGATATTCTACAAACTGGTTGAGTGTGGTGAGTATAATGGAGTCGCAGTCGGTGGAACCCATGATGCGTTTATAAAGAAGGCATTAAATACCTATGCTCGATCACTTGCTAAAAGGTACGTGTCTTTGCATACTGTTCCATAACTGAAGAATTTGCCTAACAGGTAGTTGATTTTTTCATAGGTACCGCTTGCAATCTTGGGACCCCATACGGTTGGAAAAAGCACAAAGGGCAATTCGACAGAGGTCCAGACTCAGCACGGTAAGTTCTTTTGAGTATTCCTTCCAATGCATTCTTCCGGAATTAATGCATTGTACCACAGCTAAAAAAGTCGAGAGAGAAGGCGATTTTCTCCAAACCACAACAATTACTCAAGTTCTCAGAAATTCTAGAAAACGCCTGTAGTGATGACGAGACAGATCCCGAAGGAAGCGTCGAAGGTCAACAAAGGCATGGTCTACCTTGCGTGGTCCGCATCCTTGAATGGCGTAGCGAAAAGTTGAGGTATGCATGTATCCTTCTTGACGCGTATATAGAGCGTACAAAGGCTAGTATCCCGAAGGCAGTCAGGAAATACACTGGCCGCCCACCTCGACCTCGGATTCGTCAACAGAATGGCTCCATCAGCAATTTACCAGCACCACCTGGACTCCCTATTGACTGCTACTCCTCAACGTGGCTGGAGCATCTTCAAGCTGAAGACCCCTTGGCCTATAACGAGTTAGAGATTGACCCAGCCCCTGCTTTAGATAACCTTGTCTCAATTTTGGAAGGACTGTAAGGTAGTAGCCTCTATCAAATTTTCTCACTTCTTCTTGTCCTGTTCTCGTTCTGTATATTTTGTTTCTATGAATGGGTTTCTGTATTTTCATTGCTCGATTGTGCTGGTCATACAATGAGCAATGGAGTTTATTTAATGTACTGAGATTTTGAAAAGGCCTAAAGAATCACCTCTTTGGGAGATCAATATTTTGTTTTGTTTTTGAATATCCATTGTATGGTATCACAACATAAGTTCGTGAATTTGTGAGATTTGGAATGTATAAAATGAGTTCCAAAGCAACCAGAATGATATTAAAAGAGAATAGCAGTTATACAAGTCCAAGAAAAACAAAAAGTGACCTTTTCAAAGCATCTCACCGCCTCACAAATCACAATGTAGATCTGGTGACTTTGTGTGCGCACCAAATTGTATAGTTCCTGTAGTGTAAGATCTTTGGTGCATCTACTATGTCTTGCCTTATAATCTGGTGCCAGGAAGAAATCAGGAAAGCTCCTTTTGTAAGACATCTTTTGTTTACTAAACACAGGAGTTTAGAAAACTTTCTTGAATTTTGTAAATAAAAATTATTTTCTAAACTCCAGAGTAAATTTGTATTATGGCGTAGTGTGAGGATAGACAAGTATATATATGTGTGTGAAACGGTTGGGGTAAATCAGCTACAAGCAAATTGAACAGCAACTTGTATGTTTGTGTTGATTGGATCTCAACAATCACCATACCCAGTTGGTGTTTGCTTGTCAACAAGCACACACCAACTCCTTTTGAGGAAGAAAGGGAAATCATGCGCGCTTGTCAACAAGCAAACATGACCTGGGCTTGGTGAATGGTCCACAAAGTGCAATTCTCAATCACAATGTCCAAATTTAGCGCCCCAGAGGACAAGAAATGTGTATTTGGACAATTCATAACACCCCAAGAAATGACTTCCAATGAAGTCATTGTTCAACTTGACCTTATGAATAAATGCATGTTCAGAGGCCTGCAAAAAACAAGCTACTAAGGGAGTGAGTACTCACTGATTGATAGATTAGCCTACCACAAGAGCCTGATATAGTAATTTATACCTGATAACAAGTAGCTAAAATTCATAACTCTTGAATCTTTTCAGCAAAGAAAACTATTAGGTTGCACAAGGATGTTAGCCTACACCAAGCTGCTCTGCTATATATAGCGCTATAATAGCGTATTGTAGTGCTATACAACTACCCAGGTAGTGCT
>MWRL01023732.1:0-10641 GCA_002157085.1 Melampsora occidentalis | reverse complement strand
GCTCCGCCCCATGCAAAGAACATGAGGCTTCTTACCATAAGGTTTATATTTATGTCATGCCGATAGCCTCCTTGCCGCGTTAGCCGGGGAAGATTGATGTGACAAATATCCATCCCCAGCGGATTAACATTGCCACCACTCGTTTGAGTATGAACGGAACATTTCAATACTGAGAATAGAAAATGCCATCATATCGACTCTGCCAATAGGCTCCTTCACGTGTTATCAATACCACATAATGACAAATCCGCACACACAGCCACACACAAATTCCAGCTGAAAGAAGCTATTACCAGGATTGCCGCTGCCACCATTCATTCATTTCCATGTGCACCTGAACATTGTGTATTCCAATGACAGCAGATGCGCTCAGTGCTACACTTAAGAACTCAGACGTGTTACATATCATTCAAAAGTCCTTTGTTGCTATCCATACTTTTAATCTCGAGTTTACTTATTCTTCATAATCATCACCCAATCAATCATGCTCCTCAAAGAACTTGTTAGCCGTCTCTCCAAAGATTACCCAAACACATACGACACCCTCACTGTCAGCCAGCTAGCCACCCTTGCTAGTCTTGCAGGCGAGTTCTTGCATAGAACTGAAGACGTATACGGCCCCTCACCCACCGAAGGGCCAATTGAGTTCCTCTCACGTTGCCTTGACACAGGTAACACCCCCAAGTCATGGGCACGGCTGTGGAACATTATATATGATGATCTTCCCAATGCCCTCCACAACCCATCACACTTTTTTGCTCAAGGCATTCCGCCTGAAATGCACTCTCCAGATGCAATCATCATACCCGAACACACTTTCAATCCTCCTACCAATCATTGTCTCACTTGCAAAACCGATTGCCACCAGCCCTTGAAACTGGAGATGCAACGACAAACGTATGGCTATCTGATTGATATCACCGGCATCGAAACCGTACAGTATTTTACCGGATACTGCCGAAGTGAGTTCTAATTGATCACTATCTATCTATGTGATTACACCCTGACACAACATTTAACAACAGGCTGCAACACTACTTATACACCATGCTATCTCCGACGTGATGACTCTTGTGAATACTATACCCCTCAAGAGGGGCAGCCAGCACTTTATTTTCAAGTCTTGACGCACTACTTCATGACTCACAAAGTAGCCGACTACTTCAATCACCTGCAGATGCTCTCTCAGTGAGTTGATCCTTCTCAGCATCTGTTTCAGAATCTGTTTGATGCTGTACCAGACTAACCTTTATCTTTCCTTTCCCAATTAGGGTTTCCATCTATAATCTCGTTAACTCCTATAACCACACTCATGCAGCCCCCAACATCTCCTATCCAAATGTGTTCAGAAACGAGAGATTCAAACGTTGGCTGAGTCAACATGTGTGTTCCCTTGGTCTAGACATTCATTGATTGATGAGATCGTACAACAGTCGTGGCCTCAGATTGCAGGCCGATGCTTCAGGGGCAGACGATCGGCGATTCTTCACTGCAATGGCTCAAGCCTCAGCATGGCAAGAAGTCGAAGGATCACCTCATTTTGGTCATGTCTGCACTCTATGTACTGAAGTCGAAGAGCTTCCACACAAGGAACAGGCTCGAGGTGCGTTTCTGGTTCTTATCCAACCAGTCATTACCCAGCTCACCATAAGCTTTGTGTCTTGACTGTCAGTGATGCGCGCGCTTGTAACTGACGGCATCACGATGGGGCACTGGTGCTGCAGCGTCACCGAAGAGCAACTTAAAGCACTGGATCCAACCACAACTGCCAACCACTGTGACGAATATCTCGACAAGCTCACGCACAGGTACTGTTCCTCGCATTATGAGTTGCTCAAAAACTGTTGCCAGGCTCAACCGTGTGTGGCACCACGCGAGCCTGGCAGTAAGACATGCTCAGACCCGGAACACCAATCGGCATACAAATCTTTCCACGAACGCAATGGAACCCTATTTGGCTTACCTCGTAAATTCAAAAGACCAAATACTAATTTATCAATTGATCCTAGTGAATTGCTATCTGCTGAAACCGGTGAGGTAGTATTCACCAAAGAAGAGTGATTATTGTGTGAAGTCACGGAACGCGAATTTGAATATGCCAGAGATGGAGGCGAAGCTGCCAATCAGAAGAAAAGAAGAATCATCCTATCTAGAAGTCGCACTCACAACGAGCAGCTGATGGTGGCTCCGTGTGGCATCATAATTGCACGCAGAACGTTCTACAAATTGGAGTCGGTGACCAAGGTTAAAGTACGTGTCCTGACTCTCATGTTGTATATCTTTCCACTTCGCTTACATGCCAATATATCTTTGTCAGGAATGGATAAAAGAGCTGTTTCCAACTGAAATGCCCCAAGTTATCTTTTACGATAACGCATGTGGCTTATACTCCCACATCAGAACTAACCCCGAAGATGTCGAGTTCTTCCGCAACACTCTCCTCCCGGTTGATACCTTCCACATCAAGTCTCACAAAGAATCACATGCCACCTGCCGACTTAACAACGATCCCAATAAATTCCCAGAGCTCAAGAATAAGAACGGCGACGGCTGGCGGTTTAACGCTTCAGCTGCTGAAATCGAAAATGCTTGGTTCGGCCGCTTTGACTCCATGTGCCGTGGTATGCACCCGATCAAATACAACTTCTTTTTAGACGAAATGATTAGACTCCATAATGAAAGATTGGAGGAGAAGCTAAGGGCGCGCAAGAATGTTGAATTCATAGGAAACTTGAGCTATGCAACTGTAGAATTGTAAGTGCCTTACACCTTCCTTTCTCCCTCTTGTTTTTGTATACAAACTGAAGTTGATGTTCAACAGGGGACATGAGAGCGATCGAGATCACGGGTTGTAGTATTATCAACTACTTATCACTTACTACCACTCACTCATGTCTCACATACTTGTCTATCACATTTTTAACATTTCTCAACTCCTTGTCACTCACTTATTTCCCTCTTTTCCCGACTCCTAATTCCTATTACAATCACTCATTTTTAAAACTCCCAAACTCAACCCTGTGTTTCCAAAACAATGTCGTTCATTAACTTGCAATGACGTCGATAGACCTCGATCACATTGATCAAATACTCACGCCAATCAAACATTCCGGACAATCGATGATGTCGATCATCCGTTTCTCCACTTCACGTTCACAGTCACATACACAACAAACATAGTACATATCTATAGATTCCTTGATGTAAGTTTAGAAACAATGAGAGGTTGTAAAGTAAGCGAACTGAAATAACAAGCACCTGTTTTGCTGTGATCACATAAGATTGAATGCTGTTATCGCAAGAGCGTATGCACGTGAGACAACAAACCACTCTTAAAAAGTGTGAACATGAATTGAAAGACAAACAAAGGTACATGAAAATAAGAAAAACACTAAACCAACTAACCCCGCACAAAAAACACAATACAGAAGTACAATTAAGATCATTACTCTACTCTATCAATAGTCTTCCATCCACACATAATAGTCATCAATTTGAGCCTTAGTCAAAACGGTTAGCTGGGTAGCCAGTTTGAACGTTTGATAGGCCAAGAGCACTGCAGATGTCGTTGCACTTGTGGGTGCCTTTGAAATGAAAAAAGGCCAATTTGACCCTCTCGTCCATTTCGATGCCTGGGCATCCCACGTGTGGATACCTGTCATACAATGCAATGTTTTTCAGTAGGTAATTGAAGTATGCTTTCAAAAAGATCCTTACCCTCTGCTAAAACATATCAAGCTGGTCAAATTGCCTAACCGGTCACAGTCAAGTTGTCCAATCAAAGTAGATGCTCCAGTGTGGTGGTACGTGTTATGCAATAAAGCATGAATCAATTTGGTCCATTGGTCATCGTGATCACAACGGAATTTGTAAGGGTGTACATATCGCTCGTTCTCTTGGTGATGGGACACATCAACAAGAACCCACTCGGGATCGCTGGAATTTTGCCCAAACGTCTTCACTAAGCTAATCGGTGGCACCTGAAATATTCAATGTTAGCACACGGATATGAATACATGATTTGGAGAGGAGATCAATTGTAAATGTAAAACATACCTTTAAGCTTGTACTTTGCATATGCATCGATTCCACAGCGGCTCGAAAAGCTCGCGGAGAACGGGTGGACATTACTCTCTCGAGGTCATCTTGAAACAACTTGAGCATGCGGGCTACATAAAGGTTAGATTTAACAAGCTCTAAAGCATGAGATCGTGCCAGATTGGGCTTTGATGGCCACTCATTATGTTGTTTAAATATCATGGTTTGAGGGAGATTTTTGGTGTCAATGATCATCTTTTGTTGAGTCCAGTCGTGAGAATCGCCGTTGAAACAAGGTTGTTTCAAGGGTTCACATTTGAACGTGACTACACTTTCATCCATCAGATAGTCTCCATCCGGGTTGAAGGTCCAGCTGTCCCCCTCGAGAATGACCGGAGTGACGAGGTAGTGCCAGCCCCCGCGTCTGGGACCTCCTGAGAACATGAAGTTGGTGTTTCTGATTTGTCTTGATAACTTTATGATCTCTTCGTCAGTTGTTTCCAGATCATGAACAACAGATCCATCCGATCGCTTCGCACGAGGAGCACGAGGACGGAGCGTTGTCAAGCCACTTGGCTTGGCTGTTTGGTCAAGATCAACAGCACATAAGGATGATGTTGGGTGATCGGAAGTAGGGATTGAGCTCGGAATATCATAATCCTCAGTGTTACCAACAGTGGTAGGTGTTGTGATGTCTGGCATAGTTGTAATATGACGCAATTGATTAGCAATTAAGATCGATTTATATAATGTAAAGTAAAGAAGAGCGGTTTTTAAGCAAAGGAAAAGACAAAGTTAATGAGGAGGAGATCTTCAGTCTAGAAACCTGAAATCAAAATGTAGATATTTAGTGGACTTGTTGATGGCGAAGGTGAAGAAAATGGGCGAAGAAAATGGGAAGGAGATCTTTATAATGTAAGTTGATTTATTGAGTATTGAAGGTGAATGTCTTTTTGCTTCAAAGCAAGGGTAACACCAAATTTGGACAATGGTGACGTCATCTTCTATGATCATTCATGATATGATCTTGATCAAATGAACGTAAAACCGGGCCACGGATTTAACCTTGGTGTGTGTGATGTAACGGTGATACAATTGACATGGACGATTATGATTTAAAAAGGGAATGGGACTTGTCAGACTCGGACTTTTTTGGGCTGGTTTTTGGCATTTTTTTCATAACCATAGCATACATATTAAGAGAAAGGAAAGGCATGGCATAGCGTACATATTAGAAGGCTAGATAGGGGGAAGATGGAAGCAAAAAACATCACAGATGTTCGAAAAGACAAGTAAACACCAAATAAAACTGAGATAAAATGATAAAAACAAAGAAAAGGATGTACAAAGAAAAAGAATGTGAATTATAAACACTGAAAAGGAACATAAAAAATCCACATGACAGTTTGATCAATCCAATCTTACCCGCTTGGCAGGGGACGGTTCAGATTCAGCCACCTGAGTATCAGATGCAACCCATTCTGGGTGAAAGTGATTTATAGCGTGTTTTGTAGTTTTGGAGCCATTAATATGAAGATAATCATGTAGCCTTGATGGTGGTTTGATTGAACGGAGCCAGCGACGGTATCGTCCAGCAGTCGATTTTTTATACCGGTAACCAGAATGGGCGAAAACCATATCCCAACCCGTTCTGATCGTCACCTTGGGTTTGAGTGACTCCGCTACGAAGGCATACACTTCGTTCATTGTGGCAGAACCAGGCCATCTATGACTTTGATCGTCGCTGGAGGTTGATTCGAGTTGTGCTGAAGAAGATGCACCACTCTCATAGGACGTAGACTGTTCAGGTTGAGGCAGAGGTGACGGAGTTCCCTTTAAATTATTGAGATCAGGATTGAGGTCGCGATCGTGATCAGTGGTTATCTTGCGCGGTGACGGAGTCAGATACTTCGAAATAGACATGGAGGCTTCTTTCTTGGTCGAAACTGATGCCAATTGTTGCTCAAGGTAATCGCACTGACTAGGATCAACGTCAGGGAATAAGATCAACAATTTGCGACAATGTGCGGGGTAGTGCTGAGGGGATCCAAGTGGGACATGGAGCTGTAGAGGATGATCAACATGAAAATGCAACAGGAGGAGACGGTGGAGAAAAGAGACAAGACTTACCCATAAGCCGTTTGCTTCATGCCATACTTGCAGACTCCCGATCCATCCATCTCGCAAATGTCTATGCGCCAGTTTCTTCAGGTCCTCACATTGATCCAACGCCATAATTGGCCACTGTGGTGCATATACAACTCCACCCCAATGTCCACGTTGGCCCTATGAAAACAAAGGATTAAGTCAAATTAGTTTCGATCAGCTATACTGACTAAGGATGGACATTACCTCAAACCCTGTCCACACAATCAGTGTAATTTGCTTGCTGGCAATCAACTCAAGGTCTCTGCGAGTACGTTCTTCCGCTTGTTTTGCGATGTTGATGCTTTTGAACTTAGCTAACTCGGAGGGAAGGAGAAGACGTGAATATGATCGTCCAGCTTGAGTAGGTGCGAATGAACTAGTGGGCGCCAATGAACTGGTATCTGAATCACTCGAAATGACAATAGAAGTTTGGGAGCTGCAAATGGAGGACTGGGTGCGCTTTGCCATGGCCCCATGCGGTTGACAGAGTTTTGAGGTGTTGTTTAGCTTGTCGCAACACTATGAATCATTTCAGTATAATGATCTGGTGGTAATGTCGGGAAAAAAGATTGGGAAAGGCACGTACTGCACGGCATGCATTCACAATGCAGTTGGCGTTTTTGCGAGTCAGATGTCCGGATGCAAATTGACCATCAACACCTTCACATTGGGCCGATACTGGTACAGTTGTTGTGCGCCCACTGAGAGCGGGAGTGGACGATGGCGTACTGGTGAGCGCGGGGTCAAGCTCCATGTTGAATTGGCGATTGTGATTGAGAATGTTTGCCTTGTGTTGGGCTACAAAATATCGACGGTGGTGCTTGCGATTGTGTTGGCACTGTGTCAAAATTTTTATTAGATACTTGAGGCTGAGTATGGTTTTGTAAAGTGTGCTTACCGTGATTCCAATGAGCTTGGGATATTTTTTGGGGTGATAGTAGAGTGTTGAGTGAACAGGCCTCTTCACGCACTTTAACGAACTACAAATGAGGCCGGTTTGCTTAGTCTTTCTGGTGGGAAAGGGCAATGGGCGATGCGGATTGATTGGGTTGAACAGAGATGGGACAGGGTACATGGGTCACGGGTGGGAAGTGGTAATAGTTCGAAATTGTAATAAATCACTCGCAGAGTGAAAACTGTTATAAAAGTTTAAGGATGTAAGTGGAATGATAAGATTGATACTGGATACACAGCTTACATCAGGGCGTGTCCGGCGACTAAATAGTGTTGGCTTGCTCGTTTTCCTGTGCATTGTGTGGTTTAATTGCGTGTGCATCCGGAAATTTGTTGTGGTCTTCCGGACCTGATGAGTGTCATGGCATGGGAGAGACGGTTCTTTTTCGTCACTAGATGCCGGGCACCAGAATGTTCTCGGTTTATGATGTTCAAGCGGCTCTCGTTCCGGGTGATTGTGCCACGCTGTTCTCGGCAGAAGTTGACCAACCGCTTATCGTTCCGGGTGATCGAGGTTGATTGTGTGCTCCCGGTGCGCCGATGAGTGGTGCTATGGAATTGATATGACGCAGTGTTCCATGTGGTTATGCGAGAGCTATGACAAGCACTTGGACATCTTGTACACTTTGGTTTTTAAGATTGGGTCGTGCGAGAGTCTCCCTGTGAGAGTCTCCATGTCCAACCTGTCCAAGTGGTTGATCTCCTGTGTTTCGGATTACTCAATGGTAAAGGCTGCGAGACTGCGGCCCAGGCTCGCGGCCAGGCCCGTTATTCCTTGCACCTTCGATTGCTCTCGTAAATTTCCTTTTTTTTTCTGATCAGCTACATACATGTAACTTTTTGGCCATTCAGTTTTGACAGTTGAAATTGAAGTTTATTTACAATCTGAACCTGAACTTGATCGAGAACATAATACCTATCTGAATGTGAAGACCAAGACGACACTTGAAGTTACACATTTACAGTCGATTTCAAAAAGCTTGAACGAGGTTTGCCCGCAAAAATCAAGTAATTTGGCGCTGAATTCTTTTCAAGCTTTGTGAGATTGACTGTACATATTAGAATTCAGGATCATACGATTACGAGAAAGACAAACTTGAACAACCGACCTCAATATGGTACTTCATCATATCGATCATTCTATCATCCCGTAAGAATACTTCCATCTTTCCCTTCTTTCATCCATATTTCTCACATCCACTGATCACATTCTTGTTTACTTATCCAGTCATCCATTCGCACAAGTTTGTCAAGCTTATACACTACGATACCCAAACCCATTTTCACCACACGTAATTTCATCAGATGTATTAAGACGAGAATGGGATTCCGAGCATCGAATCTTACATACCACTCGATTACTTTTGAAAAGAGGTACATTACCAACTTGGGCACCACGTGGGATCATTGAAAAATCCGAAACTTGGGTCTTGGAAGAATCTCAATTAGATGTCCTGCAAGGCAAATTAGATGTGTCTAGTAGGAATTTAGATCATCGGAAAGTGATTGAAGTGATCGAAACACTTGAGGTTCGTGCTCGAGGTGAGGTGTGAGTCTTTGTGCGTGTGTGCGTGTGTGTGTGTGTGTGAAAAAAGGTCATTGATAGAAGTATATGGAAGATTGTCAATCAAAGCTCGATTTGAAGATCTCTTTGTGAACTGCATCGGCTGAGTTATGATTTTTGGGTGTTCTTTAGATCTCATGCTACTACATCTGCTCAAGTAACTTCATCTTGGGGTTTTCATTTGCTTCGAAATCGGATCGAGCATTATGGTGTCAGCCGATTTCAACGTCAAACCAAGAATGTAAGCAGCTTTATTTGCTATCTATCACTGAATTCGTATGTTGATCTACAGCTTTGGTTATCTAGGCTCGGCTTGGCTTAGAGATGACCATTCAAATCCTTCAACCGAATTCAACTCTACGTGATCGACTTTTGAATGGCGAGAAACTAAATTATCCTCCAATCACCCCATCTTCAGCTGTGGCTGCAAGACTTCATGCTTTACGAAACCGAGCGAAAGAAAACAAAGAACGGATCAGTGCATTGATCCGTACTGGCGCTGGTTTACCGATTCCGAGTCATGAAGATATGTCGAAGGAAGAAGAAGCTGAACTTAAAGAACTGGAACATGCTTATGGACTTGCTTCGGAGATGGTTGATGAAACATTAACTCACTCACCATCGTCTAGTTCGAATGCTGCTTCGATACCTCATCCATTGGATCATCCTAAACGACGTTGGTTTTGGTGGTGTAGATGGAGGTTAGGTGGATCAGATGAAAAATCTAACAAATCTAATCATGCTTCATCAAGTGAAGATAATGATACAAGGAATGGATCTATGTAATTCAATTTGATGGATTTAATATGGTGTCTAAGAATTCGAAAATATTTGAAATCCCTACTCATTAACTCATGCAGATCTTTTTTAGTTTTATTGTTTGTCAATCTTCAGAGGACTTTAGAGGTGTATAGAAGTAAATAAAGCTAAATATCACATATCTCACCTCTTTTTGTGATTTTGTTTAAAGTTTGCTCAGAATAAAGGTCAGAAAGGTTGAATAAGTGGTTTCCTTAAAAGTAGATAAATTGATTGTTTTAATTTTGAAAGGGTTTGCAAATCCGGTTTTTTGGGTGGGGCAAAAGGTTTTATGAAGACCATTTGATTACAACTTTGATTCTATTGATACCAATTAGATGTGAATACAATTAAAAATCATACATATTGTGAATATGAAAGAAGACAATCCAAAAAGGAAAATGAAATTCTTGTTAGAAAGCTGACTGAAAATAAAACCAGTTAGAAAGAAAATTGGTAGAGAGAGTTGAATGATCAGCTGACACCACTCACTATGACCATCTGACCCATTCTCCTCTTTTATGTCTTACATGGATGGCACTTCACTCACCTTTACTTCACTCACCTTTAAAATCTGGGGTGTTTGGTGGATACCTATTAGGGGGTTTCAAGTTGGCCAAAAAGTGCCTAAGAATCTTTGTACTTTTGCCTCCCAACCCTTGAATTTTCTTCATTTTTTACAGAATAAACACTAGAATGTGCTTCTTGGGAAGGGCTTTCTACAAGGTTTTTAAAATTTTGAAAATCATAAGCTATGTTTTTATGTAGGGACATTTGAATTTTAGGCATTTTCAACTTGAAAGCCCTTATTGTACCAGATAGTAAAGCTATCCAAAATTAACTAACTCCCTTTCTGGGAAAACAAGTCTGCTTCAGCAAGGGACTTACATGCAAAGTCTTTTTCTTTGGTGTGAGATTGGCCAGGGCGTTTTGGCAAAATATGGCCTCATTATAAAACTTTGTTTTATGATGTCAAGTTGTTCTCATCCCAATAAAATCCATGTGCCAGAGATCTGCCTACAACCTCCTTGTCTCAAAAAGCTGGTATCTCAATTGGTTCTGGAGATATTTATACGATAATTATTTTTTGAACTTTACACCAAAACTGAAATTTTGGGCCCCAAGTAGTTCAAATTATT
>KZ146922.1:1131-12573 GCA_002157085.1 Melampsora occidentalis | reverse complement strand
TCCATCGATCGTGCGAATTCGAAACAGAAAGTGATTTAAAATTTGAATTGATCTAGATTTGTATCAATTTGATTTACAGACCATTTAAAGCTCAAGAGAATCGAAGTTCAACGATACCTACTCACCCTAGTACGATTGAATTCGTTGGACATTTCTTTTCAAAACAAAAAAGAACTCACAAGAACGTACACATATGATCAATCAGATCGTAGCAAAAGAAACCTTTGAATCGAAACATTTAACTCCACCTTCGAAACAAATCAAAGATCATAACTTATAGGACTTCCTTTCTCAATAATCTCGATATCACCAAGTTTGATTGAAAAAATGAACCAATCAACCTCAAATCCTCAACTTCAACTGAATCTGGACACAAGCCCGTTTGAAATCGCACCGTTAACTGATTCATCGAATCAACAAGCACCTTTATCACCATTACCAAAACCACCACATCCTCTTCATCATCATTCTAAACACTCATCGATTTCATCAAGAACAAGTGATTTTAGATCTGAGTATAATAAATCAATCAATCATCATTCAGATCAACCTTTACTTCCGCCTAACCCCATAGCAAGTGGTTCGACATCTACGCGTGGCTCGGTTGCTTTTCAACATCCAACTCTCGACAACGGAGATAATGATTCAGGCGAGTTTTCATCAACTTGACCTTTTTTTCTTGATTTTTGATTTCACTTTCACTTCAACGCAATCGATATCCAATCCTCAAACGCTACGAGTCTTCCGTCGACTCGTTTCACTTCTTTTGACCTTGACAATCTCTCTTGACTCTCCTCGGCATCCTCTTTCCCGAAGTAATGAGAGATGGTGACATCAACTCAAGACTTATAGTTACCAAAACATCACATCACAAGACTCATACGAGCATGTGGTTCTTCAGGATTGAATCAGTGCCCCATTCAATCTTTATCTCATTGTGTTTTTTTCTTCAATTCGACTAAACCACCTTTACCTTTCAAATTTCTTTCTTGTGATTTATTTGCGTTGACGCAAGATTTTGATTTACTTGAATGTGGACAGAATTGATCGATCTCAATTTGCTGAGCTCATACTAATCTTGTGATTGCTTTTCTTCCCTTCTCTACAACTTGAACACAATTAAAACTCTTTTCAACACTTGTGATCCGAATGTTCAATATTCAACCTCAACCATGGAAATTGCATTGGATCCCACTCAAATCCCACTTCCATCATCCCCGCCTTGTCGACAATCCATTGAATCATCCAATCCGCTCTCAATTGATACTCTAAACAATTCGATTTCTTTCGACAATGTTCATAACTCAATCTTTAATCTCGACAACAACCCTGAACCTTCAATGATTTCACCTAATGGGATTCAACATGATTCGCAAAATTCTTCATCCGATTCTCATCTTTCTTCATGCCTTTCTGCTCATTCAAATGATGCTCAATTACATCAATCAAATCCTAATGTGAATACCAATACCTTACATCAACTGGATCTCGATTCAAATACTTTGAACCCTCAACGCGATTCTCAATTCAATTCATTGTCCTCAACACATGCGCCTGACTCATCCAACACTACTCTATCTTCCCGGTCGAATGACTCGTTTTGCGCTACTCTATCTGCTCGATCTCTGACTGAATCAACCACTCACACAACACCCGATTGCGATGAATCTGATATCGATTCTCATTTCAATCTACCATCTACAACATCGCCTCTGTCCTTTCCCACGTTTGGTCGTGGTTCTATCGACGATATTCAACCAACTCCCTCGATTGATGAATCTGACGATACCGTACTTGATGAACTATACATGCTTGCACTGGATGGAACCTTGGGCATTGATGTACATCAACCGGAAACCTATCCAAACGAATTGAATGTTCCGTTGAATGAATCAAATCAACAATCTTCGAACCCAAAAATTGATGCTGCTCATCCGACTACATCATCTACCAAATCATTTGATCAAACAACAACGTCACATCTTGTCACACCTCTTCGCATCACCAAAATCATCCCTGCCACCGATATCACCACACCTTTTCCCAATCCAAATCGATCGCCAATCACGGCTACTCTTCCGGAACGTCGTGTATCCGGGCCTTCCACTCCACTTGCTAATCCACACTTCAAAAATCATGACGACCATCCGCATCACCTTTTCATGGCATCTGCTGATCCTACCAATGTCCCGTTGCCTCCTTCACCGCCAATTCTACCGCCACCCGAACTTCCACTCGTTGTTGAAATGATCTCTGACGACGGTTTTCATCAACCTGACCTTGTCCCTCAAACCAACAATTACACTTTCCCGACTTCATCTGCACATAATATCTTCACAACAAACGTCATTCATATCCCCGATTCATCGGTCCATGAACGTACTTTAACCACTATACCTGACTTGATCCAACCATCAACCTCTTTGGAAATCTATTCCTCACCCCAATCTGAACCTCATATATCCGAATTTGATTCCGATTCTGAATCTGATTGCGAATCCTTTCATTCACCTGAATTCGAATTCGAATCTGATCCTACTCCCATCAAATGTAAATCTCCGGATTTGTCTCATTGTTCTAAATCCACCAACTTTTCTACTCTGGCCCAATCTGCACGTATGGCTGCTCACCTGGATCGTGTGATCGTGGTACCCTCTAATGGTCAACCGGTTAATGTGGTTCCAATCACTCACATTGCTGTTGTTCCTCTTTACCGTGCTCAACCTACTTTGTCACCTGTCTTATCTATCATCCCTGGAAATGATGATGATGATGATGATGATACTGATGATATTGACGGTGATGAAAAAACATTCATCTTATCAAAACCTATTGCCGATCCACATCTCGATCGACCACCACCTGTACGACAATCAACTGGATCTAATCGACTTCGATTTCGACATACCATCCGTGATTCGAACTCCAATGTACCTTCATTGCCAACCCCAACCATAATTACAAAACCAATTCCATTCACTCGAAAGTTAACAGATTCATTGCCAGGTTTGAGAAGACCAAGACTTCGACCGCCCAAAGTACCCCAACCTAGACTAAATGATTTGATGAATGAGAAACCTAGCCATAGTGATCATTATTGTTGTTTTGCTATACCACTCTACAATACTGGGATCTACGTTATTTTAGCCCAATTTACAATGTTTGGTTTCGTGGCTGGTGTATTAGCTTTCGCTGCTCCTTCTGTCATTGCGATTGCTGTACATCCATCTTTGACGGCTATCATGGGTGTCTTATTTATCTTGGTTGGATTCTTTCAACTCATGGGGTGAGTCTTTGTTATCGATTTCAAGAGAGCACGTGGGTAAGTGGAAGAAAGAAAACTAATATTTTTCTCGTTTCGAAAATAGGTTCTATGGTGTATATAAAGAAAGAGTCAAGATCTTTAGAATATATCTCTACATTAACGTTGGAATTGTTCTACTCACTCTGGGATATTCTTTAGTGATCATGATTCTATCAGCGCAACAACATGACACTGCCATTGAACAATGTTTATTACAATTCGTTTCTGCTGATGGAGATACTACCGAAACGCCTTCCAATGAATCTAGAACGCTTTGTAATATTTGGACTTGGGCTCAACTTGGGGTTTGTGGAGTTTTATGGATCTTGTTTGGCCTTAGTGAAAGTTATTTCTGTTTTCGTAAGTTTGAAATTTCACTTCAATTCGAACACAGATCCCAATTTGCTCTTCTCTCCATACTAAGGTGAATGTTAATCTTTGTATGTTTATCCCCCTCTTCAAATCAATAGTACAGAGAAGATGGAGTCAAGATCAAAAGAATGACCATTTGAAATACCGATCCATCATTTTTGCTGTACGAGAATCGATGGCAGTACGGAATTCAGAAGAACTTGAAAGAAGAAGTGAATCTAATGATGCAGCTCCAAGAGGTATGAATGGAACAGTTAAAGGAGGTAGTAGATTGAAGAATGAAATCGAATGGAAACCCATTGCAACACAACCACAAGAAGAACAAGAAATCACTGAATACAAGTCTCATGATAGTAGTGCTAGTGGTAGTGGTAGTTCTGATGCCGACTTTTATAGAAAGAATTCAGCGGTGATTGAGAGAAAGAGAGGTGATAGTACTCTTGGTGCTCCTAAATCGATTCTTAAAAATTCGACTTCAAGATCCAATTTAAGTTCTGCTATTGTTTAATTTTGTTATCTTCTTTTTTTCGGGACGTGTTTGTGTGGCGTGCATCTGGATGGTATGTTGTAAAGAGGAGGACGTTTTTGTTGGTTTAATTAATGGATATATAGAACAAACGGATTGGAAAGTTTTTTGGTTATTAATTTTTATTATATCCCTTTGTCTTTTGTTAATATTACTCTAATCTACTAAAGTCATCTATTTTTTTCTCTCTTTTCAAACAAGGCGTGTTGATTCATTTATAGATTTTGATCATTTTTCTTTACTTCCTCTTTTTCTCATATCGGATTAGTTATTTAATTTGGAAAAAGGAAATGCTATAGTTGTTTTTTATTGATATCTTGTATTGAATAACTCGTTGTTTTGTTTTGTTTTGTTTGCTTCTCATTTGCATTTGTTTTGGCATTTTGTTTATTTTGTAGATGGTTGGATTGGGTAGGAGAAGAGAAGCTAGTTATGAAGAAAAAGGTTGTAAAAAATTTAACATTTTTAGAAATATCACAATGAACTTTGAAGCAGATGCATGTTGAATATTCCTCAGCCCCCAGTTGTACGCCGGCTGCCCTGAGGCTCGGTCTCCTAGCTGCAGACAAGCCTTACCATCCATCCCAGAGGACACCGTCTCGCGCTGGTAGCTGTTTCCGGCTCTTCGGACATCCCAAAGTATCGCTATAGTGATTCAGGGTGAGGATTCTGATGCCTTATTTTTGATGATCACTCATGAAGAAGGCGGTACGTATTCGCTAGCTCATAGGATGAGCAAAGTCATCAGGGATCCGGATCTATCTTTTTTTATCAATTCTCAAAAAGTGCGATTGTGATCATACCCCTTCCGCGCGCAAGGGGTTTTTGTTAACCTAAGGATCATCCACATCTGAGACATCAATCTCGGTCTTGTGTTGCTTGCAAAGGTGGACGCGATATCTTATGATATCTACCCACTATAGCGAGGCTGTGTGCTTTTGTCCGCCAATGCCTTGCACTTCTTCTGGTACTCCAAAGCTCACAACTGGACTACTAACCTAGAATTGGGTGTCTCGTCGTACTCTTTCTTCTCCCCCGTGACTTGGAGGAAATTGTAGCACCGTGCTTGAGCTTTGGTAGACTGAGCCTACATATATAGTACACATCCTTTGGCATCGATAACGTTTTGTAAGTAAACTTATCAAAATCCCATTTGCTTTTTGGCGCCTAGGACACTTGGACATCCCTATGATGTCCGATTGTTTTGTGGAGGAGCGGAGGTCCTGACCCCTGGAATTATTGTCCTTATCGATTTCAAAAAGCTTGCTAAGATTCCGCGCCAGCCAAATTGCTCGAGTTTTGCGGGAAAAGTTGAGCTAGCTTTTTGAAATCGACAGTACCAACACGCTAGATGTTGATGAGCGTCAGCGGACACACGCAGCTGCGTGAGCTTGAGACTCAGAGGAATAAGGCTATGAAATATTATCTACAGGGATGGGAATGTGAAACTCGGTTTATAAGGATTTTGTAGATGTATATACAAAGTGTATATATAATCATAAAGATTTTGACATTTCCAGAGAATTTGTCATAAATCTAAACATCTTCCTTTCGTGATTTCCGACGTCGTTTCCTGTCTTGGCCAAGAGTTTTGTGGGATATCATATCCTGATATCTTGCAGGTGTGTATTGCGAATTTGTTAAATGCAATTTACATAATCAACTGAAGCAATAAAAGACAGCATATCCCCTTGGAACTTGAAAGATATCTCAATAATTCATCACCAAATTGCATTTGCTGGTGTCACAGCTTTTCCCTCCTTGACTCCTTCTTTTTAGCCCTGCAAAAGGTGTTCATCATCATCTTAAGGAATTCTTGATATTCGCCTTGAAAACTTTCTTCACTTCTAATTACCTTCCTGCCAAACATGGCCACCTCATTTACTACCATTCGACTTCATGTCTTCTTGCTTTTAGTCCTTTTATCTCCAGCACTCACTCATGCATCAGATGAGTCCCACACTTCGCTTGATTCAGCGAACCTATTCATGCGTCTCTCACGTCGGAATCCTCCGACTCAGGGCTTAAGCTACGCAACAAGCCCTAATCATACCAACACCGTCAGCAAGACTGTGGTGTCGAATAACCAAATCAAACCGGCTCCACAGCAAAAACCGAGCAAGAAATCCAAAAAGAAATCCAAAAAGAAACCCCCCAAAAAAACTCATCACAAACAAAACCATCCCAAGCCTCACGCCAATCCAAAACCTGCTCCAGTTGCTGCTCCAATTCCGGTTCCAATTTCGAAGGTGATTCCACCCGTGGTTACTGCTCCAAAGCCTGCTCCACAGGTTTCTTCACAGCCTCACAGTGTTCCGGCCCAACCACAATCTGATCCAGAGAGTTCGCACCCTATAATCAACATCCATCCTGATTTACCGACATACGGTCAAGATTCCCCAGATCAAGGCAGTGATATCGATAGGTAAGTGATTTGCGTAATGTTTTGAACCTCTCATCCGGATTGAATTTGACTCATGAGTTAAATCGTGTTGGATTTAGATGGGTGAATGGTCACAACAAGGTTCGAAGGATGTACACTGCAGGGGATGTCACCTGGAATCCAAAGTTGGCAGTCGCGGCTTCCCAAAATTCCAAGACTTGCTATTTCAAACATACATCTCATAATCAATATGGCGAGGTACGTGGAATCTCAAGACCATCTTTGAAGGTCTTCTGGCTCAAAATTCTTCCTCCTGTACTGATTTGCATGAAATCCGGTCTGTTTTTATACTTCTTCAACCAATATTAATAGAATATTGCAGCTGGTCAACAATCGATTGAGCAAGTTATGAAAGAATGGGTTTACGGTCCTGGCGAAAGGGAGTCTTACGTTCGAAGTGATCCGACGAGTCACTCTCATTATACCCGTAAGCGCTCATCACAAGATCCGAATCACAAACCGATGTTCTGATGTTTTGTGTTCGATCATGCGTTCTGGCAGAGGTTGTGTGGGCAGACACGAAAGAGATCGGCTGCGCTCTAACGACCTGCCCTCAAATGGGAGGGGTATCGCTAGGAGCAGGTCCGATCAAATATTGGGTTTGTGAATATGATCCGTGAGTGGATTTCAATCAAAGAAACAAAACAATCGATCCAAGAAACTAACAAAGATCTATGATTGGTTTTCTTAGTCCTGGAAATGTGATGGGTTGGTCTCCTAAAGAAGTACATGCTGCAACTGGTGGTGCTCCTCTTTCAGGTTATACGAGATTTAAACACAAACGTCGTCATGGTTTCTCATCAAAACATTAGAGGATCATCGTTATTTCCATTTTCCAATGGAATCTTCGGTTGCGCCGAATCTTTCTTCATCTAATTTCACCCTGATTTCTGGGTCTCTTCTTTACACTATCTGCTTTACACTTTACACTCGTTTTATAAGATAATTTGTTGTCAATTTCAATTTGAATTTTTTTTTGGAAAACACGGGCATTTGCAAAATATGGGTTCTTGAATATAACATCGTTTTTCCTAGCTATCATTACCTGTGAGTTTTACTCGTAAAAGTTGACAGGATCTTGCAATGCAAGGCAAATATGTACACATAGGGACCTATAGATGAGTGCTCGACTGCCTATTTGCTTTGGAAAGACATTCAGCTAATTCACAAGGAAGGCTACTTGAATGACTATGTGCGTATCAACCTTCTCAATGGTGATTTTGAATCGAGTCTCAAATCTGACTGGAATGGAAGGTTTGACAAGAGATACAAGAAATTTCTCCTTGAAATATTCAATCAGATTCAAACTACAAGGGTTGACCTGCTTTTGTAGAGCCATCCTCTCACTTGAGATGGGATGAATTATATGTGACCAACACTCACAACTTTCAACACACGATGAATCTTTCTTGAAGATAGATCAGAGGACAATCATTCTCTTGGTAACACTAAGTTACAGGACTGAGATATGTGGATGGTGTCTAGAATATTTGTGCCCAGTAGAATGTTTGCACATCTGCATCAGGATCGGATCGAAAGGGCAGAACTTAATCAATAAGTAGGTGCACCTGGATTCCTAAAAGGAGAGTCATAAGTGCCTTGGAACTAACGAGCACATATTTGGTTCGCCAATCAGCGGGATTTTGATACAGATGTGTGGTGGAAACTAAAGCTTCTAGGCTCAAGGAAGAAGGCAGGATTATTGTTGATAAATGGTGCCATCAACAGTGTCAAAGATTTTTCTTACCACCCTGATGATTAAGTTGGGGAGTCTTTTGATCTTTCAAAGAGGATGGAAGGGTGGAAGTGACCAGCAATGACACAGGAGAAGGCACTAGATGCAGAGGTTAATTTGACAAAAGTCGAAAAAAAACCTGCATGGCAGTGAGGTATTCAAATGGGATCAAGACATTTCTTGGAATTCAAAGCCTTTTAAACCAAAGCCCAACATTTTGCACCTGTTCCTCATGGTTCTGCTGGCAGAAATCACTTCAAAAAGTATGCGACTTTTTTGTGTATCTTAGTATTTTTGGCTTTGAAAGTATCAAGTAGATATTGGTGGATTTTATCCTGTCTTGTGGGCTATGCTCATGAATTGACAATTTGCATGGAACAACATATTTAGGTAATCCTTTTTGCTTCAATGTTGGTTTGTTTGCAAGACATCCAAAACGAAAATTAATCAAGATTACTGAAAAAGTTGAAAGAATCATCTTATCCAAGGTAGCACAGATACGGATTATACAAAGACAGAACAATTGAATAAAATTAGACCCTTGGCGTGCTTAGAAAATCTTTACACTATTTAAATCGATTGAAGTTTCTATATGTACAAGGGGGTTTGGATTGAGAAGGGGTGATTGTGAATTGAGAGTGAAATCTAAATTTTTCCAAGCGGATCGATGATTATGATGTGGTCTGAGTCGGGGTGAGGTGCTCTGACCCGTTTCAACAAGAGCGCATTTCATGATCTACTGATTCTTCTTCACCTTGTCTAGGGTGGATCTGCTTTGAAGCAAAAATCGCAGGATCAATTAGAGGATTACGAGCATTGGTTGATTGGGTAAGAACTGGCGCGAGTGAGGTGGGTTCTGGAGATTGTTGGAGGTTGTCTAACTGATGAGTATCGGAGGTGTGAGAAGTGAGCTTCAGGGCCATCCCAACTTCAGCTTGTACAAGGTGCTCTGGATTTTCGACTGTGTTGATGATTTGGATGCCATTTTCTGGCGCCGCGACAGTTCGATCATCTTCAGCCATACCATCGGTTTGGCCACAAGCTTCAGCCATGTCGAGGTTTTGAGGAGCATTTTCCAGTGCGGCGAAAGTTTCATCATTTTCACCCGCGCCATTCGAGTTAGTCATATCCATGGGTTTCTTGCCATCTCCCTTAGTCGCGAGAGTTCCACCGTTTTCAGACGTACCGACGCTTTGGTCTTCGGGTTCAGAGGCTCGATCATCGTTTTCAGGCTGTGGAGTCTTCTTCATTGTAGAACCCGCTTTTGCAGTTAGATGTGCAAATTGTTCTCTGTTCCTCTTCATGTATTCCGCCTCACTAGTAATTGTGATTTTACGCTTACCGACGATCTGTTGAACAGCGAACTCTTTGGTTGACAGCTTGCGTTGATTAGCATCATCTGCCTCCTTCAAACTTTCCCATTCGCTTAGCTCTTCTCTGATCTCTTTTAGTGATTTTCGATGTACACGGTCAGAATCCAGATTAGCATTGTGAAGTAAGATATATTGATTCAATCTACGCGTCATTACATCTGTACTCCCATCTCGAGATAAATGGTGTTGCTGTAAAAGTGCTTTATAGTCTTTCAGTTTCAAAGATGGAAAATGAGGTAGTGGTATCTTTTTCTCTGGTACATTCGAATTCGCTGCTTTCCTTGACACAGTCGTCTCAGCTTTCTTGGAACGTCCAGATGTTGCAAAGGATGTAACAGATTGTTTTACACCACCAGTCCCTGCCAAACATTTGTCTAAGTGAGAGTTCATGTCCGAATTACGTAAGAGCTTGTTACAAACTGGACAGGGGACCATCGTGGCAGCTAGAAAAGTTCGAAAGGAGTTCGAATCAGCAAGTAGGACAGGCATAGTTGATTTAGTCTTCAAGGTTTGTTCATATTGAGCATGTTTCACTGACGATTGTTGAGATCCCCGGGTATGATTTCTATGTCACTATCAGAATCAGAGACAGCCTTGGAAGTACGCTGACCACGAGTTTTTCGTTTCTTGGAGGCATGTGTGTCGAGAGGACCTCCACTTGCGTTATCTCGTGATTCGGGAGCTTTTTGTGAGGAACGGGTTACTCGCATCTCAGATGAAGTGCCTTGAGACTCCAGAGATTCGGCTTTTCGTTTGTCAGGCTTTACATTGGTTTCAGGCAGTTTAGATGAGCTAGGAGTTGAAGTTTCTGATAGTCCAGGTGCTTGGCTTGTGTTTCCCGAAGCCAATAAAGGTAGTCGACTGTTTGCAGACTGTAACAAGCCTTTCACTCGATCCGCTTGAGAAACCATGTTAAGAATCTCTGACCTAGCCTCTTGCCAATTAGTCACAACTGATTCTAAAGCCGGTACTGGTTTGATCTTTTCTTCATGAGCTTCAGTTTTACAAATCGGACATCTTTGACTATTTCCTACTCCACCAAGTCCAGCTGAACCGATTTTACTATTCGAATTTTGATTAAAACAAGCGCGTATACAAACTGAACAAAATGTATGACAACATTTTGGAATATGAATGATAACTGGAGCCACGAAGAAATCTTTACATATCTAAGCAAAACAAAAGCCAAGTTAGTTTGAGAAGAAAAAAGTATTCAAGTAGATGAGATTGGAAAAATGACTGACCGGACATCTAAGGCTGGTATCTAGATCAGAAAGACATCGAAAGTTAGGTAGAAAGTCTTCAGGTGCAGAAACTGATTCGAATTCATCTTGTGATCGCATTGTGCTGGTAGCTGAGTGAAGTTGAAGTGAATAATGAACTTTTGAATTGGTTGGAAGCTGAAATCGAACATTCTCAATTCTTCTAATTCCAGCTGCTGCTCAAGTACATATCACAATGAGGCGGGTGCGTGCTGTACTTCGACTCTGCGTGCGGCTGCATGCACTGCGGGCATCTAATAGCAATGTGGTAAAGTCAGGTAAAGACTAAAGTCACCTGTTCTCACCATCATCAACTTGTACCATTTCTGATTATCCATGTGATCCTTCTCAATGAGGCGCACCCCTTATTTCATCGTCTCATTCCCTACTCAAGAAATATCGTGTTCTACCGCTAAGAATATCACGC
>KZ146920.1:0-11633 GCA_002157085.1 Melampsora occidentalis | reverse complement strand
CTTGCTCAACAAACGAATCATTCCCAAATTTTAAAAAATCTGAAGTTGACCAAATATGTCAGTGTTTCTTGGCTTTGCAGGTTGACTCAATACACTCTTGATCCGGATCCCGCATATATGCTTTCTGCCCCCATGAACTGCTTGCTGGTAACTTGATGGGAAGTATGAAGGCGTACGATTGTTGATCAAACAATTATTGAGACGTCGAAGCTTTCGACTGCCTTGTGATATTTCTGCAAGGGATTTGTCTCCAAGGAATCATCCCAATATGCTGGGACTTTCACCCAAACAGTTGATTCACGAGGTGTGAACTTTTGCAGCTGGTCGCTGCAATGTCAATGACAAACAAAATAATCATCTATCAGCATGTACGGTAGCAAACTAAGAAAGATGCATCTGCCGAACGATATATGTCAGCGGTGCCAATGACATTTCACAGACACTTTCCATGCGGATCTCACCTACTATCTTTGTGCAAATCACTTGGTTGCCTTTCGCGAAATTGGCATATATTCTATAAAACTTACGGAACAAACTTCTCAAATTCGAAGCGTCTTGTGACCTGACTAGTGCCGTTGGGCAACTGAAACTAAGGAAAGATTCAAAATTACATCATATGCTTTAGAAACAACAATCCAAACCAAATATCTCAAAGTAAAAAAAACAATGGGATTAATTGTCAAAGGGCCAAAGAAAGACGAAAGGAACGACAATGTAACGCAATGATTTATACGTGCGACCTGCATGCATTAAAAAAACCCCGAAAGAATCTTATCCAACTTGCTCGCAAGCGTCTTCAGCAAAGTTCCCGTGTCCTTTCTTTGAATGCTTCAATCTTTTTTCTCAGTCGCTCTACTTCTTCCTTGCGACGATCAAATTGAACTTGAGGTAACCGTTCTTTCAGTTGCCAGACCCTTCCTGTCTTCGGACGCGAGTCAGATTGCGTGTCTTCACCTGAAGGCTCGAGGTTTGCAGCTGTTAGATTGCGTCGTTTGACCTGGGTCAGATCGACGACTCTCGGATGAGCCGAGATGGTGAGAGCTTCTTTGTAGAGCCGCTTGGATTCGGATGTCATCTTCCTGAGTTGTTCGGCTCGGGTCATGTTGGGGCGATAATTCGAGTCAAATGGTGAGCTCGAGTCGGCGTCTGATTTTGGCTCGGTCGAACTCGGATCCGAGTCACCTTCGAGGACCGGTGGGAATGCGGGGGGAAGAACACTATAAGATGGCAAGGTATTGAGTTGCTTAAGAAGGCCTTGGGACTTCAGATAGAAGTTCTCGGCACGCAAAAATCTTGTTGCCCCTCGTAAAGATTCAATCTGAGCAGAGAAGAGTCAGTCTTGCGGCAGGGTGTGAAGCACTAGCACAAATGTGTGGATGCTTACTTGTTCAACTAGCTGCGTTGTCTCCAAGTTACCCTCATAAGGTACATAAAAGTCTTGACCCGATAAAAGCCCACCTTGATTCTTAGGGCTATTGACGGCACTTTGAGTGGCGGCTTTGCTGGCGTCGACACCCGCTGTTGCAGCTTTGACTTTCAATTGTTTGTTTTCTTCAGCCATCTTTTCGTTCTCAGTTCGAAGTGAATCACTGAGATCTTCATATTCCTTGGAACGCGTTAGAGCCGTCTTGAGGCTTGACTCAAGTTCAGTCATCGCTTCAGCCTGCTTCTTGACAGCTTCCATTCGTTTTTCCATGATTTGAATCTTCACCTGGCTTTCTTGTAGTGTATGGTCCTGTCGGTAGGTGGGGTCAGATCAACCGACTATGGGACCTTCAATTCAAATTATCGTGAACTAACCTTTGCACGTGCATCTTTCACAAGCTCTCTGATTTCCTCATTGAGCTTAGATACTTTCAACTCTGCATCCACATTGATTGCCGCTGAAGACCTCATCTCACTGACACGGGCAATCCAAGGATGCTCGAAAAAGTCTAAACAAATGACAAGTACCCCGCGTGGCGACAGTAACGGTCAAAAGCTGGAAGCGTGGGATCAAGAGTGAGTAGACTTACTCTTGGCCACATGATCTGGATCCTGTGCGACCCCCAGAGTGATGCCTAAATCGCGTGCCAGGTGACTTAATAGCGTGAAAAATTCTTCTAGAGGTCTGCTGGTGTGTTTGACGACATCGCGCGTAGCTTCTTGAATGATGTCATTATACGTCTCCAATGAGAAAGTCTCTTTTGAAGACCTGAGACCTGAGCAATAGCGTCCTACAAGATCCGCAAGCTGGCAATATGGTAACTTTGTGTCAGATTTCAACCAATTACGATGCTACAGATCAATGAACGACATGCATGCAAAGGTGTTAACTTACCCGCGAGGACACATTTGCAAGGTCATATGTGTTGTCTTTCAATACTGCCATGGCATTGGAGTTATTAGGGTTCAGTGAAGACGACTGCTTCATGAGATCTTGCAAACGCCGCAGTAGCTTCTTCGAGATGACCTTAGCAGTACGGGCTTGATGTATGAGGTTTTGCAAGGGACGGAAAAGGATGTCTGATAGGTAATCGTCAACGTCGGTTTCTGAAATAAGGGCGTAGTGTAAAACAATGTCAGAGAGGAATATATACGACTGCGACGAAAGAGAATGAGCGGTACATACGACCATCCTTTTCGATTGTTGCAATCGTCTGCTTAGTAAAGCCGATGCAAGCCAAGATAGAATCGAGATCCACGTCCAGAGTTTGGATATCGCCGCACTGGAGTTCGGCGACATCGTATTCGGTGTCAGCTAGATACAACTCCGCAAGATGTCTCATCTGCGGTATGAACCTGAGGAAGAATCGATCAGATCACGAACAGGAAGTTTGATGAGAACGGAGGTGCGATGGAGACCCACCTTTCGACCTCACGTGATACTTCAGCCTCCTTAAGTTCCTCTTTCCTGCAAGCATCGATAAATATATCCATCTTCTTCTCCACCGACATCAATTCTTGATAAACACCACCCATTTTGATGAAACTCTCTGGTGGACAAAATTTCATAAAGGCTGCAAACCGACTTGCAAGGGCTGAGAGCCGCACAAGTTTGGATCGGGTCTGTATCGGAGCGGTAATAAGATCAGCGTATCTAATTTAAACACGGATAACAACCAAGGGATGTAATTTGCTCCTCACCTCGCATGCAATCACCACAATTTCAGTCACAGAAGTGGTTAGACTTTCGCTGATGTTGTTCGTGTTCTCGATAACAGAAGAGACAAGCTCAGCTTTAGCAGCTAGTCTGGTGAAAAACATGAGTGACTCCACGGAGTCGTGGTCAGCTTCAAAGTAAGCAGGTAACAGATATGGCTGAGAGCAGATCAAATGAGTGAATCAGTGTTCGATTCATTTCTCATACAAAGGTTTGAAACAATATACCTTCATGATGGTACATTGCAGTACTGCCTGTGTAGATTCCAGCTTTCGAAGTTCCAAATCAATGGCTTTCACTTGTCCTTTGATGCTCGAGTTTTGTAACTTCATATTCAGATTTAACATTGCTTGCGTTTGACTGGCCAGTGTTTGCGATTCATCATGTTGGATTTGCTGACGCTCCCGCATAGCTTCCAAATCTCTGAGTAGCAGCACAGTACTTTCAGAATATAGAAAATGGGAGTTTTATTCATTGCAGCAATCAGTACTGACGTCTGTAAGCTCAAGACCAATTCACGGAACTGCAGAATTGTATTTTCGTAATCGGCTACAGATTCTTCCAACGACTCGTTTCGTCGCCTTTGCTCACGAAGCTGCAAATCCTTGAAGTCTGGATAGTGGAGATAACGGGATGTTAAAAGATCAAGAACTCTGACATGACCGAGTGCAACGAAAAGATTTTACCTATCTCTTCTTGCATTTGTTTTTCTGTTTCGACGTGGTTCTCTTCCAACTCATCTGCTAGCTCTTTGAGAGCTTCTAAATCTTCGATGATCATCTTCATATCGTCGATTTTCTGATTACCAAATTGATGTGTCAGGGTCTGGAACAGAACACAATGTGATAAGATCACGTACTTCATTGAGAAACAAATTTCGCTCAGTCAGTTGTTCAAGCATGTCTTCAGCCCCCATCGAGTCGTCCAGTTGTTGCTTCAGCTCTTCAATCTGTGATTCAGCAATCGAGAGCTCGTTCATGAGAACACTATATTCGCCTATCGTCCGGAGTTTCATCAGGTAAAACGATAAGCCCACGAACGACATTTAGCTGTCATCAAAAAGCAAAATTTCTTTACCTTGGAGCTCGGCAGATAGATCGAGTTCTTGCTCCAGATCGGAGATCTTCTTACGACTCGCCAAGTCAGCTTCGTGAGATAAATCGCGCATCCTATCCCATATTGATGGCTGAATCAGTTGGCTATGATCAACAACAACTCGACTAATAATCGAGTAATGGATATATGAACTGACCGAGCTAATGCCTCTTTCAAGCGATTATTCTGCTTTTCCAGTTGGATCATCTTGAGGGTCGATGTCTGATCAGAGTCGTTGGCATCACCGTTCTCAATGCGTTCTACAAAAAACGACATGTCAACTTTGACGGGGCACGACGGATTGTGAGAAACTCACCCTGGATTTCTTTCAGGGCGCTCAGCTCGACCTTCAAATTTTCCAGTTCCTCCTTCATGGACACCATCAAGACCTCGGTCTGGTCTAATCGTTCCTCTGCCATCTCTTTGTCAAGAGTAGCCAATTCCACTTCATCCGAAAAATCTGCCAGGCGATTTTCAGCTTCTTGCTGAGAGGCTTCCAACTCTTTATTCTATAAATCGAAGTGTTCAAAGCGCAGAAATGAGCAATTACGTAGAATTAGGACAGAGCCTCCCAGCCCGCATCACAGGGGACCTAATTTGACACATACCAATTTTTTCAATGTCTTGATTTCCTCTGTGCATTCATTCAATTTTGCTTGGAGCTTGGGTTTCACTACGTTATTCCAATTTTCGGTATCTTCTTTTACTTTTTCAAGCTCCCTAATCTTCTCGCGATCCTCATTTCTACGAGATTCCATCAATTTGTATTTTGTCATAAGCTCTTCGTATGTCCGAGAAGAGACTGTATTAGGATAAGGTGAACCATTATGAGTGCTATCAGGTGGAGGCCTCGAAGGTGTCCTGTTATCTTTTGGAGATCTAGATGAGATGAGAGAGAAATGATCTTCGATAACACTCAAATTTGGGATGGTGGTTGCTAAAACTGGGGAGTCGTCCAGATCAGGTGAAGTGACCAATTCAGAGCTTGAGGGCAGTTCTATCCTCGGCTTCCTATGACTTTTGCTTGGCGTTGCTTCAGGATCATCAATACCGCCATAATTTTCATCATCAACATTGTTATCATCATCGCTATCAGCGGCTTCCAATGGGTCTTCTTCAAATAAGGAGGTGGAGGTCTCATGAGAAGTCACACGGGACAAAGCTTGACTGTTGTTTCGGGCCATGTTAAGTGATGAAGGTGGTTTGACGGGCGGATCAAGCTTGAAAGACGATTGCTTCGCCGAGGGTGGTACCGGGCGTCTCGTGCTTGTGCTGGCACTAACTCCAGAAGATTGTCTTCTCGTGGCGATTGGCGATGAGACAGACGCAGTGCTTTTCATTGTGGCACCAGTGATGCCCGCTTTGCTCGAGGCAGTCGAGCTGCTATTGACACGGGATAAAAGTGGGCTTGATGGACCTGATTGAGGATATTTCGAGAGAGAGCTCAGGGTGGATGCACGATTGACGTTCATCGAAGATGTTCTTGCTGAGGTTGTTTTGACCAAAGGAGACCTGGATGAGATGCTAACACCGCGCGCGTGGGGGGATGATTGAGTAGGATTGGGTGAAATTACATTCGAGAGTCTACCGGTTCGTGGTGCTTGTGATGCTGTTAGGTGAGAAGACTTTGCGGGTTGAAGTCCTGGGCGAGTTAGAGTAGAAGGACCCGCGTTAGCTGCACTAGGACGGCTGGCCACTTGAGGAGTCTGTGGTGGTTTAACGCTGGATATCGGACGCTGAGGAGAGAATGGGATGATCAGAAGTTCTCAATGGAGATCATGGAGGGTTTATAAAAGTATCCATGCATGATGAACTCACCGCTGTCAATTTTGATCCGGTGACTAATGTCACTTGACTTGGACGCACGAACACACCACACCCGGATTTACACATGAAGTATCTTTTTCCATTCACCGATCCATCGTTTTTGCCATTTGGTTCGTCAAGCACTATGCCTATCCATACGCCGTTTGAGAATTCCGTTGTCCCGGCATAAGCTGCGGTTCCTTCTCCAGCTAACAGACAGAATTCGATCGGGACATAGCAGGCCGAATTGAGGTACCATCAGTTTGCAGCAAGAGAGGAGCTGAGAGGGAATGAAACTAACCAGCAACAGCTACTCGGTCACCTTGTTTGACATTGATTAGCTTGGATGCCATCGCGGTGGTTGGAGTCGCTGGAAAGTTGAACCACTTCAACAAGATCTTGAGTGAAATATGTTTCGGGTTCTCGACTCGATGTGTTTCCTGGATCATCCGGGGTATGCATGTAGGCAGTCGGGTAATTCAAAACTCGGATTCCGGGGTGTTTTACTGTCAGCTTGAGAGTGAAATTGGTTTGAGTCGATCATTCTGATGCCGATTCCCACCAGCTTTATCGAATGGCCAACGCGATATTACGATGACCACCACCGGTCGACCTCCTCCTGAGCCACTCTATACTTTTAGACCATTTCACCATGCCATCCATTCATCGCCTAATACACCCGCCATCAGTCACTCCATCACCCATATAGCCTTCATCCATCGACCTTGCCTCGGAACGCCTGATCACAAAGTCTTACAGCTTCTTACGACAGATGAGCTCGGTTTTGTTGTTCTCTGGAGCTTAGAATCCAAACGCGCCGAAGTGCTCTGGAAGCCTCATCCTGATTCTACAAGATTTGGTGGCTGTTTGTGGGCCGAAGCTGTGGTAGAGCCTCAATCCGCTTCAACATCGCGGGAGGAAGATGAGAGTTATCTTTACATAGTCTCGTAAGGGCTTGTTGATTCAATTGTAATAATCAGCTCGAATTGATATTCATGTAACTCTTCTTTGTTTAGTCAAGGTCGAGATCACCGTTTTGTACTTTCTCGAGTACCAGCTCAGCCGGCCTTATCACTCAATCGAGCTGCGTTCCGGCCAACTGCCGACCATCCATCGCCCGATGTAGAGATTGTGGCCGATAGCCCTACCAATACCACTAGTTTCTGCAAGGCCGCGTTGCTCACTTGCGAGGATTTACCGCAATCCAAATGGACTGGCATCATGGCAGCTCCTAGTTCAGTCGATGAAAAATTTGTGCGTGGGAGGATTTATCGCGAACGCGTCGTCGCTGGCTCTCTGACACCTTCACTCATCTTAGGTGGATATTTTTGCTGTGCGTTCTCACGTTGAGGCGCCTCAGATCCACAGGATATACCGGGCCGTCGGTGATCAAGGCGTCATACATGATATGGGTAAGGTTCTTCCGAGTCTCAGAATATATGTGAGGTTCCTGACATTACTCTCGAGTTTGTGTAGGTGCGGTGATGTCTGTTTCGCTATCTAGACCGCACGGATGTCGCCAAGTAATATTATTGCTCGTTGGCTATGAAAGTGGCGCCGTTGCTCTTTTCAGCCATCATGACTCCCATAATGATATCAGTCGGGGGATGTGGCAGAAGGTTGCCTCGTTCCGTGGGCACGATGAACCCATTTTCTCCACATGCATTGGTGTCAACTTTGATCATTCATGCGCTGCCACTGCGTGGAGTGTTGCCGCAGATCATAAGATCGTTCGTTATGACATTGAAGTCACGAATGCACAATCTGATAGCGTAAGCCGCGTTCGAAAGGGACGCTGTTGAGCCTGGATTTGAATAACTAACCTACTTCACGAGTATCTAGGATATCTTGGAATCTACAAGCGGTACGGAAGAACATGCGCTTCCAAGATATGAATTCAAACCTATGGTCTATACAACTCGAAGTCCGTGTCGATTTGATGTGAAGTTACGCTCAGATGGCAAAGTGATGGCCACCATTAGTGCAGGAGGCAAAATATGGATGTATGGGTGTCCACATCCAGCTCAACTAGGGGCCACGCTACCACCTCTTGGACTGCTCAAACTCAAGACCAGCGAAGAGATTCGAGGTGGGGTACTTTCATTTGCCCCGATCCGCGACCCCCAAACAACAAATGCAAACAAATCACAACTCGAAGGCCTCGGCATGCTTGACACTGTAGGAGACCGAGCCCTGCTGGCGGCTGCTGACAAGGGTGGGACGGTCATCATATGGGAAGTTTTTCCGATGTGATGAAAACATCAGTGAGCTCATGAAGTTGCCCAAATCTCTTTTATGGGCTGTGTATACCATCACATCATGTCGGAAAACTTAGAATGCACATCGTGAGAGGAAACAAGTGTTCAACAACACCTGATGTGGAGATTTCTTGTCTCAAGAACTGTCCTAATTGGATGAAACCAGGGCCATATTTCTCGGATGAGCTCTAAGCTTCCGTCCAGTTACCTTCCGAATTCTACCGACCGGCCCTGTCTTCGATCGCTCTTGAATCTAAGAACAACATGACACAAGTAAAGCCTTCGAAGTGTCTCCTTGTGACAATGTATTTCACGCAGCTCTAGAATATATCAAGTTCTTCACGCTTGCGAATGCTGGGGGTGCATAGTTCCTCTTTCCGGAGGATCCGAACGTCGAGACGAGCTCTGTTAGATTGTACTGACCGCTGGATTAAACTAAGACGACATCAGTGTTTTCTACAAGTCTCAGTTTCAACGGGTGTTTGAAGAGTCAATGGACAACGACAAGTTTTCTGTCATGATATCTCTTGCAAAGCGTACAACTTCAAACCCATCCTTCATGAGACCGCAAAAATATTTGCAGGATGAGCGCTTAGCTCCCGTTCAGCTCTTCACCCGGGTGGTATCTGTGCCTCCTCTGAAACCGTCCCGGTGCTGTAGGCCACTATCACCTAGTTAGCTGTAGGACAATCAAACTACTTCTTTAAGAGAACATTTCTGTCACAGTTGGAATATATTTTAAATCCTGTATCCTTGCGGAGAATTATGACCTTATCAAACCTCCCTATTTGGAGATTCCGAATCAACTCGGAATCTCTGGAAGGTTAGAAAGACTTTTGTTTGATGGCATCAATTTATTTCACAAGTCTTAGTTGTTATCCATGGTGCAGCGGGTATATCAAGAGAAAATGGTCGGCAACTAGCTTTGTGTTTGGAAACGTGTATTCTTATCTGTTAAACGTCGGTGAACAACCGCATATATAGGCATGAGCCATACGCAGCTGGGTGAATCTCATCCGTTTTTTGGTGGCTCGAATATACTTTGCGGTTTCGCATTCGATTACACCCTGAAGGCTACATTGATTGATATCCAAGTATGCCATAGCTCAACGCGTTTTGAGGGAGTGGCCAAAATGAGTCAACGTTGAATGGGCAAGACGCGAACATCAGTATACTATATTGAAGCGCATCAAAGTATTCCGAACTTGATGTTCATCGAAGATGAGACCAGTAAGAAATTGGTAGGATCACCTCGATGCTTCCCGAACCGCTCCCGGCAGTTCTTGCTCAGTCTTCCATGCAAAACGTGGTGAGATGTAGCTGGAATATTGTTGTCGGGGCATATGATCCTGCAATTTATAAAAAGACTGGTTCGTTGGCGGAGGTTCCACCCTCATTCGCCCAACAACTTCTGTTGATTTGTTTCTTACCCTCCAACATATAAAAATCAAGCTCTCCTAGTTGCGTATAATATTTTTACAGCGCATCTCTCTCTCGCGACTTTGCATAGCTGAGTTCGGTCCAGGATGAAGATCTTATGTATGGTTGTTGTTATCTTGATGTTCATTGTTGCTGCTGTCATTACGGATCCAACGTTTATACCGTGGCCTCGAGAATTTGAACCTGGCTGCGTAGCAAAGGTGCTGCAGGGGTAAGTGGCTGGTATTATGTCAACAGTCATGGAGAACTTTATCATGACCGTGTTTTGTGTTCTTCTAGACTGGCAGACGTGAACCCAAGAACATCCGAAGATAACGTAAGTGTATAAACAGAAAGAAGCGATCTCTTTATATGAAAGGTTTGACAAACATTTATCTGTAGAAATTATACCTTGCGTACAAGGAACAAACAGGCCCAGAAGAAGTTGCTCATAACATACTTGACAGATTGGGTTGGTTGGATGATTACAAAGGCAAAAAACCCAGATATCTTTGCGCCGCGAGTTTTGGAGATAAAAGAATAGCTCACATTGTGGAGAATAGTGAGCATTTTGTCCTGCATATCAAAGTTGAAAGTTTTTCTGATTGCACTCATGGTTGATCTTTTGATTTAATAGAATTCCCCTGGACTTTACCCAAAGGAATGAAAGATTATCTCCTGTGGATGAGATTCCCAATACTGAACCGGGTCACCTTAGAATTGAGAAAAGGGGAGGAGTTCCCCTCAGAAAGATACTATGAGGAAGGTAGACTTGATGCTTTGTTAGAATGCATTGATCATAGAGATTTTGTCGGATACGTTGGGACAATGGATCAAGAAAAGATTGCAAATTTGGAACCATTGAAAATCTATCACCTCAACGATGAGATATATGTCGCACGCAATGGGCACACCATCACTCGTGAAGAAGCATGGGAAGCCAATCAATGGGCTGGAAGGTACTTGAACGCTTTTCTCAAAATGCGATTCCAAAACAAAGAAGTGGTATGGACTAGGAGCCCCATGTGGTGGAAGTGAGTACTTCGATCACAATCATTTGTATCTTGTCAAATCCAGGACTCTAAGACATAAAATTGAACCTTTGGGCTATAGGGGTGTTCAAGCAATTGATCATGTGGTGTGAGTATCTCGTTACCCGCGACTCTCTGATCCCAAATTACTGACGTGAGATTCATAACACGCAGGCTCATTGTGAAAGATTGATGTCCATCGAAGTAGACAAAAGAATCAAAGTGAGTCAGGTGGAGCATGAGTTACTTTTTTTCTGTCCACCAGTTCTTGTCTTTCTGTTACATACCTCAAAATCCGCCATCTATTGTTCATCTTAGCTCACGAAGATATGTAGTACTTGACCCATGCGGAAAACCAATGCAAAGGAATAGAATCAGTTCAAACAGTTTTATTTTTGTCCAATCCCTTTTTGCAAAAGTAATTTAGCGTTGCATTGTCAAAAATTATCGCTTGTCTTTCACTGAATATACAACGTTTTTCTTCATCGTGTGTGACTACTGCCCAAAGTTTACTGTAGAGGCGAGACATGACCCTCGAACAAGTCTACATCATGAAAGCGAGATCCGCCTTTGTCCAGATTCTCAGACGGCAAAATGCCAAGAACATCGGAGAATTGGTCTTCGTCCAAAATCAGTTTTACAAAACGGTTGCAAAACGGTCGTGGTCCAACCAACAACTATAACACTTTTCTTGAAAAATTTCTCAATATCTCGCTGAGTATCCACAGAACTTGCCTTTGAAACAAAACGATCTCAGGTAGGTGTTGCATGTGGAGACATTAATTCCTGCGGTCTCAAAATTTTGAGAGTTCTGTCTCAACCAAATTGCATAGATAGCAGTTGAAAGTTGCTCGCTGCTGATCACATTGAAAAAGTCTTACA
>KZ146914.1:0-20890 GCA_002157085.1 Melampsora occidentalis | reverse complement strand
AAATTGCTAGGCTGGGTTAAATTTAACCCAGCCTAGCAATTTTTTAAAGAAAAGTTAGCTAGAGATTTCTTAAAGATTCACCGTTGTGGAGATTTTGAAATATTGAGGTTAAATAGTTAGCTATTCCAACCACTTAACCCAACGTTTGCGGATGCTCTTAGGGCCACACAGGGCTGGGCCACAGCCCTGGCCACAAAAAAGGCGCCGGGTGTGAGCGTAAGCATCTGCAGACAGTTTTCCATTTTCTCTATGGTATGTGTCCCGCGCTCGCTCCTTGTGGAGGCATCCAATAAGGTGCAAATTGGTTATATAACAAGTTACAACTCTTTGAAAAGAAATATGTGAAAGTGATGTATTGCTTGTGGGCTAAGGTTTACAATCAGTATTGTGATGATGTGGTTGAGTAGAGAAAGGCTGAGGTGGTGAGGAAGATGATTCATTCAGTAGATCTTTTTGAAACTGAAAGTGTGGTGTATTTATCAAGTTTACTGATCAAGATACAGTCAAACCAGAAAAGGTTGTTGCAAATTCTCCACCAATTTGCTTGAGTTTTGCAGGCAAGATTGGTCAAGCTTTTCTGATTTGACTGTACAAATTCCCCGCCAATTTGCTTGAGTTTTATGGGCAGAATTGGTCAAGCTTTTCTGATTTGACTGTACTAGATACCAATTTCAATCATCCCTCAAACTTGAAGAATTCAAGGACAGTCCATGAAACTGAGTTGTCACTGGTTTATGCCTCTTACTAATAATTCATAAGAGCTTCTTTTGAAGAATTCCACAGCAGACCTAGTGTTATCAAGACTTAAGTTTATTGTTCACCATCTGGCTGACGGTGACTCAACCTCATTTGAATCACTGTTTACCATCATTCAGTTAAAGTTCTCATCAGTCTACTACCCTACTTGTACACCACGGGGGATCAGGCCGGTCTGGAGGCGGGCTCAAAGACAGCCTGTGGACGGGACATTTTATTAATAGGAATGACAACCTATTGCACATCAGTGGGAATTGACCAATGCCGGCCTGCAGGTGTTCTTTACACTACAGAAATTTTCCATTCTTCCTAGGGGAATAATTTTGCTTTGAGAATAATTGATGAGATTCCTGGAATCAACTTTTAGTCACCTATATTTTTATTTTTTTTGATTGCCTTGGAAGAATGGAAAGCTTTTGTAGTGTTAAAGTACAGCCGGCAGGCAGATGTTATGTGGCCTGTAGGCTTTCAATGAGAGCCTACAGACCTTCGATTCTGAGTGAATGGATTTGTTTTCATTTTAATTTTTCTGGTTAGAAGGACATAAATCAAGCAGGAGTGATACACGCAATGCTTTCCAATGAGCCTAAGTTGTGATTCTTACAGAGTTTTGATGCTTTCAAAATATGTAAGTGAAGTGACTTGGAAATCCATTTCAGTGCAAAAGGTATCCGCTTATAAGTGTTTTCAAAAACACTACAATCCGCAAAGGAAATACAATATATGAGATTTGCAACAAGAGGATTCAGCTTAGAGAATCCCAAGTAGGGAAACAATACAGATAAAGGGATTGAAGAATAAATCCCAAAAATGGAAACAAGCAGTATTATGATTATAATCAGACTAGAACAACAGCTGGGTTGTAATGTGTACCACAACACAACTAACAAACAACACTCAAGTTACACCATGTTCAGTGTAGACATTCTATCAACACACCAACCAACAAATTTTTCCTACTTTGTCCACACAAACGTCTGCAGAACCGCACACAGCAGCCATTTCCTCCTCTCCATGACACATCTACTAAGACCACAATTGATGATATTTACAATGAGACAATGTAAATTGTTTGAGCTTATTTTACTTTCAGATGTATGTATCAATGATGTCACAAGATACACAACAACAATTGCTGCATCCACCACTGTTGATTGTACACAGAGGCATTTTTTAACACTGGTGAAATATCTTACTCTTAGTATGAAGTGCCTCATCACCTTTAAATATCCTGTGAATGTACCCCACATTTCCGTGACACAGCCAATGGAAATAACAGGGTCACTTTACCATATCACAACTGGGTTGATTGTATATTCCATCAAGAATTTCTGCATTATCCTGGTATTTAGAAGGAATCAGCTAACTTGATTTTAAACATCAATCACCATATTTAATAAATCACCTCAGTAACCTACTGACAATGAGATACTGGTGAGATACTGTTCCTGAAAAACATGATTTTTCATAAGATTATGATTAAACCCAGTGACAATCACTTGGCTGTCCATAGTCAACACATTGCTAAAGACAATGGTCAGATAAAGAATGCCCCTACACCAATGGTGTACTTGGAATCTGGGGAAAACACAGTTGCATTAAGACTCAGACGTGTTATAAGAGGCCCTTCAAGCCAATAGTATCAACCCTCTTTTGAAGCATAATCATATCTCCTTGCAGCTACCAGAATCTGATACATTCAAACCTTCCTCAATTTTTCCAATCCTTTGTTCAACCCTGGGCCAGAAACACAAGTGTTATGTGCTGCCCTGCAATTGTGTTGCGGTTTTTTGACTGTACCACATCATAGAATTGAATTCTATGTTGCGGCCTGACCTGCTGCGCAACAGATTCCCAATTGTTGCATTGCTGGCCAAAAAAACACAAAATTCAATGTTTTTTTCGCGCTGTTGCACCTGTTGCGCCGCATGAGCGTGACGGAGGAGGCGCCGCGCAACCCAACCTTGCCTTTTGATGTTGCGGTGCTTACCGCAACACAGCTTCTGCTGTTGCGTGTTGCGGAGCAATGCACCAAAAAACACCCGTGCTGCGGCGCGTTCCGTTGCTGGCACAGGGTTGCTTTGTTGTAGAAACCTGATGTGTTGATCCTGCAATGATTGAAGTTTCAACCTAAGACATCATGTCAGCTATTATCAACTTTGGGATAGGAATGTTGCATGCTTTCTCCACAATTTTCACAATTATATTTGAGTTAATTGGCAACGTCAATCAATCATCATTTGCCATTATTCTATAACCCTATTTGCTGAGAAGGCGATTCTGGAAAAATTTATACAACAACAGAGTTGGAGAGTGTAGAGCCCAATACTCTGGAAATACCGACTTCAAAGTCTTTGAGAGCATCAGGTCCATCAAGGTTGTTATCCGAGTTGCTTCAAGCATTGGATCTTGACCCACTGCAGCCAAAGAACTGTTTTTTGATAAGATTGGCTTGCAAGGAGTTCTCATTGCTACTTGTGAGATCATCCCTAGTGCATCAGAATCCATTTGGTTAAAATTTTTGGTCTTAAATTGCACCTGTGATGTCTGCAAAACAACATTCACTCTCATCTTATGAATGGGCACACCACCCCCTATTTTTGAGATTTTTCGGCGCGCCCTTTGGAGTGCCAAATGCACCGTGCCCACCACCTGAAAAGTTTCTACCCCCCACACATTTGATGGCGGTCCTGCCAGGTCATAGGGCCAGGACTTCAGGGCGTGCTCTGGTTGGCCATGTGAGTTTCCAGAAGGGCCTCGGGTCCACCGAGGTCAGTATTTGGCCCTGGGGCAGGCCCTGAAGTTTTGTGGCCGGGTCACAGCCCTACGTGAAGCACAAGAAAGTCCAAGACAACACAGAAAGAAGTTTCGACAGCAGTCCAGAAAGATGGCGAGGAAATCAAAACAAGTCAAAGGATCATCCAAACCCTCACGTTCAGCAGTCACTTCAACTACGAAGCCACGTTCACCGAATCATACTCAAGGGAAGCTGTCATGTATGCCGGTGGAGATTATAGAAATGATCCTTTACTGGATCAATCATCTTCCTTCGACTCAACAAGAACTTCAAAACCAACAGGCCGATCCGATTTGCTACGACAGTGATGATGAAGATAAGGACATCCGAGGCCTTCGAAAATTTCGGAAACAAAGTCACAGTCAGTAAATTTGCTAAGCAAATCTACTACTCTGTGCACTTTCATGCACGATCGATTCGACAATCCTTGACCCTCTCCATCTGCGCATATTTATGTGCCATCATATACTCCGCTCACAATATCACGCATTCTTGAACTTCCAAAGGTAACTCGATGAACGTTATCCGATCGCTGGCCTCAGTCAATCGTCTGTTCTATCAAATATGTACTCCTCATCTTTTCGAGGTAACTTTCCTCTCCAATCACCATCCTCTTCTCATGATCCAGTTACCTATGTACCAACTTTGATCTCCGTTCCAGGCCTTAGATCTCCAAGGTCTCACAGTGAATAGATTGAAATCTACACTTAAAGAAACTATCAAAAAACATTCAGATCATGTCGGAAAACTCCGGTGGAGAGTTTCAGACCTCCAATCCGCTTTTGAGGAGGACCAAGAATTACAGCGTGCAAAAAAAATTTGTTACGACTCATCTTGGACTTCACAGTGGGGTCCGAAGTCGCGATCTGAAGTTATACTTAAAATCTTGAAATCTTGTCCGAATCTCGTCGATCTGGACATCGATCTGGATCCCAAGTATTTCATGCCTACCACAACTCCAGAGGCCATGGACTCCAGTGACTCTCCAGACTCTTCAAGATTATCTGCAGATCAAATGCCAAACATATTTATCAAGCCCATTTCTCAACTAACGTCACTTACTCATCTTTCACTAACATCTCCAAGTAAACGACCGCCTTACATAGAAAGCTTTCTAGTCGACATTCTATCAAACCTTCATCAACTCCGAAGTTTCGCTTGCTCACGGGTTGCTGCTGCTCCTCTGTACCACGAATCACCACTTGGATTACATCTCGCTTCGCTTTCTCACCTTGTTGAATTACATTTGGACAGAGCAGAATGTTTGGATGCTAGGTGGAATCAATATAAATGGAACAGTTCGTTGAAGGCCTTATCATTGATAGATTGTCATCTAGTCTCTGTTTCAGATCTACACGGCGTTGTTGAACTTTTTAAATCGACCTTGACGACTCTTGTATTAGTCAACGTTCCGAATCCCTGGCATCTCCCGAGCTCTGGTCCAGAGGCTACAATTGAATTCCAATTACCTAGACTCACCAATCTAGAAATCTGGACTTGGTCCCTGGGTCAATTCTCTAGAGCTTTCGAGCATTCAAAGAACCTCTCATGGCTCTCATTAGGTCACGATGCGCTCTCCAGACCTAAGGATTTAGAAGCATTAATTCAAGAGCGATTTTGGCCTAAGCTTCAAGTAATTCAGATCATCAGTCATGAATCTTGCACACATGAAGAGGTTTCAGGTTTAGAAGACTTGTGCCGGAAATACAGAATTGAAATCATTTTTAATGCGGAATTTTATCTTTCAGATAATAAAAATCTTTCAGATGATGATGAAGAGGATGGGTGTGATATATATGGTTATGGTAATATTTATGACGATCTCTACGACGAGGGATACTATAAACGATGGCCACGATGTGCTTATGCTGACTCGAAGGGCGGCTGGGACTCAGATCTTTAACTGGATTAACTCCAACGCTCTGATTCAGATTATGATTTATATTAAGATTTTAGCTCAGGTTATGAATTTTAGATGATGGAACGCGATGTTGACTTCTCGAGGCAAGGTATCAGGTGTTGCGTTTCAAATCACACTGGGCAATATCTCAAGACAATGATGTTCAATGAAACTTACGATTATTCGAATTGAGCCTTGAGCAATTAAAATTCCTAACACAATCGAACGATTACCAACGTGTCGACGAGTTCACAGAGCGATGCTGAATGAATGAATGCTTGTTTTGTATTAGTAATCTCCATCTGCTGATTGAGAGTCAAGAGATGCTCTCTATCTTAGTCAGCTGACAAAATCTTGTGCCTACAAGTATGATATAATTCACATGTTGAACAGAACATCAAATGTAAATGTGAAAAATCAAAGTAAGAGGTATTGTACTCACAAGAGAGAAAACAACAACAACGATGATTGTAACAAATCATGAGAGATTCGACCAAATGTCAAAGGACATCGCAGGGTAGTCGTGATGCTGTGGTTGGATGAAGTAGAGAAGGCTCAGGGACTAAAAGGAAACAATCTTTCTGGAAGTGTGTTACATCACTAATGAGATCAACCAAGACACGAAATAACAACTCCAACGATCCCTAAAATAAGGGACTGTCATCCTACATCGACCCGGGTCCTCATTCGCTAAATACTTTGCCAAGACTTTGTAAGGGTCCGCTTTGAAGATATCTCCGTAGAACAGACCCAGTGATCGACAAGGATAATCTAACACCAGAATCACAACGTCGGTTTTCTCTAATTAGGATCATTCTTCCCTGTCTTTTCCAAATCCAGTTTCTAGAAGTAACACTCCATAGTCAACAGAATCAAATCTTTCGTTTTCGTGACAATCCTTCTTTCGAAGTTGCTTATTGCTCAGGCTGGCCATATACATCACTTTGCTTTACGTGAACGCTCTTCTACACATAAGAGTAAATCGAGCGACGCATCTGAACTTCTTCGTGTTTGGGTTGTTTTAACCCAACACGAGCTGGCTAAAAAACCTCAAAGGCTAACTCTTTCCTATCAGTTTGGAAATCCTGTATATAGTATACCTCTGTTTAGCAGTAACCCCGTTCCGTATATCTTCCTTCGTGGTGTCAACGGAACATCTCGTCTCCTGGAGAGAATGAACTTTTCAATCAATCGGTTTTTGATTTGTGTAACTATTCAAATCTTCATTGTAGATAAACTTCTCAGTCAAAGTCTTCCAAACACGCAAGATGATCTTCAGTTCCCCAATGTAAAAGATGTGAATCAAGGTGGAATGAGATACAAAAAATGTATGGTGAGTCAATGAAATTTCTTCACTTTCATTGAGATAGATTTTTCTGCCCAAAGTCCTGATCGATATTTGATCTATAGGGAAAATATTGCAATCATCTTACCAACCGTAGATATAATAAAATCAAAAAACGACAATGTACGAATCCAACTCCTCCGTATGCCATTTTTCTCTTGAGATCAAATGATTCCCCTTCTTTAATTCGAGATCTAAAATATCTTTTTTCATCCCTTAGGACTTGGGGTCTCCCCGCTTGGATTCTCGCTTTATTCCGCCCTCCTGTTCGTTTAAAAGTTATCAAGACTTTATCAAGAAGAGATTGCTTACTGACCCGATATATCCTTTGCAGTCCGGTCCCAGTAATTCATGTTCTCCAAAAGACAATACTCAGGTAAATGATCCTATCATCCCTGACACGGCTAGCCNCCCAGCCACAAAGTAAGAATGAAGCCTCGTTTCTCGATCTTGCAAAAAAACAAATCACTCATCTTTCCCTCATCATAGAGCACCGGCCCCTCCAGGCGATGTGAAAGACGAATCAAAGGCAGACCAAAAGAGGTAAGTCAGGAAATTCTCAAATGAGCTTCCTCATTGGCAACATCAGTACTGATCAAATATATTGACAATCTTGAAATGTGTTTAGATGGCTAGACGCTCATAATAAAGTCAGAGCAACTTATAAGGCTTCACCTTTGGTTTGGAATGATCAAGTTACACCTGCAGCAAAATCAGAAGTTTCAAGTTGTGTTTATGATCACTCTACTGGACCTTATGGAGAGGTAATCAAGAACCTGATCATCTTCCACCAAATCAAACATGAGTATATCTTCTGATGTGTTTATATTCGAGTTCTTAGAATATCGCAGCTGGTGAACCTAGTATTGAACAGGTTGTATCAGATTGGGTAAATGGACCAGAAGAGAACTTGGCTTATAATCCGTCAAATCCAACTTACTCCCATTTCACTCGTAAGTCAAGTTTGAGTTGATTTTGGATGATTTTGGAAGCTCGACTGATAAAGGATTATGTTTCACTGATGTTGTTTTTACAGAAGTTATTTGGCAATCAACTAAATCTCTTTCATGTGCAAGGAAGACATGCTCACCTTTAAGAGGTACAGGTTCACCTGAAACCATTGTTTTTTGGGGATGTGAATATTTTCCGTAAGTCTTTTCTATACATCTCATTTTGACAATTCTTTGAATTGCCTTGAAATTGAAATGAAAAAACTTCTTAACACTTTTTTTGATAAAGGCCGGGAAATGTGATTGGTCAATTTGCTGAAAATGTTAAAGCTGGACCACGTGGGGTGCCTCTAAAGAGTAACACACAGTATTGAGCTGCACATTTTTCTATCAAAAAAAAACCATAAGACCGTGAAGATATTTCTTGGCTTGAATTTCAATTATCACACCTATGATCTCCTCCGTCAAAGTCTGAGATGGCCAGATGAATCACTGAACAATGATGCCCCCCGGCGCGGTTGAAGCAGCTAACCCCATCTGAGTATTTTGGCAGCTGACCGTCCCATTTTAAACTCTCCACCTATGACTGTTTTGAAAAGTATGACTTGATGAAGTACAAACCTGTTACAAGTGATCCGATGTGAAGCTCCTGTAAAGTTTTTTGGAGTAACATCTGAGTTCATGAAGGACTTGATCCTAGAGTTCACAAGTCTGGACTGGTCAAACGTTCTCCATTTTGATCTCATCATCTTGAGTAACACAAAGTGGTAAAACGGATCATGAATGATTTTATGAGATGCACTTGTGATTTGATTTTACCATGATGAAAAGAGCTGCAAAGAGAAAAACACATAAGTAAGGAGAAAGTCAAATGGCAAGAAGTAAATAAATAAAAACCAAAAATGATTATCAATTGTAAAAAATGAAAAATGTCAAAGTAAGCCATTGCAATTTACAGTGTTGAAGACTGAAGTTTGGATGATGTGATCGGATAGAGTGAAGAAGGCTTAGCTAAGGAGGATGAGTGATGAAGATGATAGTTTTGAAAGCGTGGCATACCACTACCAATACTACTGGGATCATTACCAAATAAAACCTTCAATAATCCCTCAAAGAAGGGACTGAAAATCCTGCTTCAACCCGGGTCTCCATCGGCTTATGCTCAATTGTTCTGCCAAGACTTTGTAAGGGTCTCTTTGGGAGTACAACCGACACAGTGATCGGAACAAACCGAATAGTCAATCGGTCATCAAAAACCGTCTGGCTGACTTTCCTTCACTTGAGTTTCTTTGGTTTTTGATTCTCATCTTTCAGCTCAAATTCGTTGTGTAAAGGTCAACAGGAATCCAATCTTTCATTTTCATAACAATCTTTCTTTTGAATCTCTTTATAAAAATCCTTTAGGCTGGCCCCATATATCCTTTAGTTTTTCGTTAAATAACTTACCCTCAATCTAGACTACGATCACTTCACCGGAGCACAAACAGGTTCATCAAGCGACTTGTTCAAAATTCTTCCTTGCGATATTGTGGCTGTTTTGTCTTTATTGATCTATATCTCACGGTTCACCGCAAGCTGGTCTAAAGAAAGCTTGAATTCAACTCATTCATCCCATTGTAAAACCTGACCCGTATTTTTGTTTATAAAGACCTTGCGTATATTTTCATTCGCTGTTTTCACCGTTCATCTGTGTCTCCCGGAGAGAATGAAGTTTTTATTCAATCGGTTTTTCATCCTAGTCACTACTCAAATTCTGATCAGCGAGATCATTCTTACTCAAAGCGTACCAAACACAGTAGATACTCTCAAATTGCCCATTAACAGTGTGACTCGAAGTGTGATTAGATCTAAGAGATGTAGTGTAAGTCACTGATTTGTTTACTTTCTTCATATCCTCCTTTTTCTTCAAAAGACTGACTGATGATTGATCTATAGGGAAGAGATTGCAATCATCTAGTGAATCGTAGATCCAACCCGATCAAAAAACGACAATGTTCAACTCCAAATCCTCCGTACGCTAGATCTCCTTCCTGGGTAACGAATTGTGTTCTTGAGCTTTAAGGTCTAAATTTTACCCTCTTCACCGTATAGAACTTGGGGTCTTGCCGCTTGGATTCCTGCTTTATTTCACATGAATGTTTGTTCGAAGAATCGAAAGACTTGATCCTTCCAAGCAATCTGTACTAATCGATTTATCTTTCTTAGGTTAATCCCGGTGATCCATGTCATCCAAAAGACGAGACTGTCACACGTATCCAAAAAGTAGACAAACCCGGTACGGCAAACCCATACACAAAGTAAGCATGAATCCTATATTCTTTGATCTTGTACAACTTACTCATATCAATCTCATCGCAGGGTAACGGCAGCTTCAATCAACGTGACAGACGAAGCAAAAGAAGATCAAAAGCGGTGAGCCATCAAGAGCACAAACTACCTTATTATTGATAGCTGATTATGATCGAACTTGGAAATATGACAATAAGATGGTTAGATGCACATAATAAATATAGAGCAACTTATAAGGTTGAACCTTTGGTTTGGAATGATCGACTCACACCTGCAGCAAAATCAGAAGTTTCACCTTGTGTTTGGGAACACACTAAAGGAGGAGCATATGGAGAGGTATTTTTTTTTGAACTGATTTCTATCAAAATCAATTTTTATCTGATTAAGTTTTTTTTCATGTGTGGGTTTTAGAATATTGCAGCTGGTCAAGCTGATATTGAAAGTGTTGTATCTGATTGGGTAATCGGACCTGGAGAAAAATCAGTGTATAATCCTTCAAACCCAATCTTCTCTCATTTCACACGTTAGTCTGAATTTTTCGACCACCTTGATCTTTATTCTTGAATGCTTTTCAAACAAAATTTGATGGTTGATGATATTTCTGAATACATTTTCATCTTTACAGAAGTAGTATGGGCATCAACTAAATCCATCTCATGTGCAAGAACTTCATGTAGTTCTATGAAAGGTATCTCATTACCTCAATCACCTATTCTCTTTTGGGCTTGTGAATATTTTCCGTAAGTTGCTTCGTTTTGGTGTCTACCTGATTTTCTTGATGATCATTTCAATCGACTTTAAATTCTGAACACCTTTTTTCCAATAGGCCTGGAAATGTGATAGGTCAATTCGGCGAAAATGTGAAAGCTGGTGCAGGTGGTGTACCTCTTTAGTGATCCAATTTATTGAGCAAAACATCTGTTTATTGGAAAAAACCTGCTCTTTACAATCTATATATATATTTGAAAGTCTGTTTCTGTAAAGGATTGTAGTACATATATACATCAACCAGACAGTCTTTGCATTTCTCTATGCCGTGTATAATAAGATGTATCATGACATCAAGAAAAAAACAATGTAAAACACACTGCGCACATATAAGAACGATGCTTGTGATAAGGTAAACATTTGTTGAAACGAAAAAAAAATCACTTTCACCGTGAGGAATTCCTGGAACTTTGAAGAAAAGAATCAAACCCCTCATGAACTTGGAAAGTCCTTCTTACCCTAAGCTTAACTCAGCCCATCATGATCGCGTTTGTCGTGCCCTCAAACAATTCGATGGCGGGATTGGGTAAAGCTTACTCTCACTGTCAGCCTAAGCAGGGCGCGGCGAAAGCGCAAAGAGGGGCTTAATTAAGCTTACTGTCAGCCTCATTTGTGGGGCATTGCGTATGAACACCACTTCTATGCGGGGCAAAAAGACATGATATTTTGGAGTTTTCAATTGAGAAGTACACGAACAACTTGAGTCTTAACAACCTTTGTACTTTGCCAAGCGTAAACGAACCGGAGTTCCTTCAATCAACAGATCACAAGTTAAATAACCCAGATTTTGGTGTGCGGGGTTGAAAAAGGACTGAGGCTGTGCAGTCAGTGCCAGTGTGCTTTTAAGGGCAAAGAGATACATAGATGATTGTGTCAGTTAGAGTTGAGAAGGGTGTTGAGCAGTCAAGAAGTTTGGGTGTGAGGGGCTTAGTTAAGCTTAGTGAAGGGCTTTCATTTGATGTGGTGACGAGATTCTTTCGGAATGATAAGGTGCAGCAGACGGATTTCTCAAGTTCGACTTCAGCCGCCAAAATAAGAATGTATTGGGATGATGTGCTCACGTACATCCGAGATGAGAACATTCACGGGATTCATGTTTGTGCCAAAGATCCAAAACAGACAACTAATCACAGCTGGAAATCCGATTTGATTGTAAGCTAAGTTTGAGTTTTTGACCCGCTGAGATTCGAATTTGATGAAGATTGAGATTGGGAAAGAAAGTACAAAATCAGACAACGATCTATGGAGTGATCATTGACGAGGTGATGAATGAAAAGGGTCGATTTGAATCAGTACTTTGTACACTTCAATCAGGAAAGTAGGTAAGTTTAATATTTAATTTTGATTCTAGATGGCTTATGATGAAGAAATTGAGTGTGAAGAGATTGAATGATTGAATTGTTTTGAGAAAACAGATCACTTGATGATTGACGCTTTGAACGATTCCTTCAGTATCAAGAACACACATTTTATCAAAAAGGTTCGATCTAAACCTCTAATTTATCAATTTTAATTTGTCATCATTCATCATCATCATCCATCATCATCATCATCATCTAGACTCCAATCCATCCCAATCTTCCTGATCCTGATTAAAATTAATCGAAAATTAATTTACATCTAGCTATCCTTTTTAAATCACTTTAATATTCTCCTAATCATCCATCCATCCATCCATCCATCCATTCTCCCAATTCCCCAGATCTTTTCTAAACCTTCATCTTCTTTAATCTTTCACATCATTCATCTGACATTCACCTTTATCACTTTTATTATTAATCTTACTCCAACAACCTTCGTTCTGTTTAATTGTTAATTCAATTAAATATATTCCCCTTTTAAATCGATCCTTACAATCACATCTTTACAAACCTTTATTCGTTTGAAGATTGAAAGAACACTAACAAGAAGTGAGTTGATCTTGAAATAAGTAAATTCTTACAACTCTTCAAAGCTCGATTTCTTATGATTAGTCTTCTTTTTTACCTAGGAATCTTCAATCTTTGAAAAACTACCAAGAATTTTATAAGATAAGATTTCTTTTAAATCACAAACTAAATCAAACGTAAGTCTGATGGCTTCGATAGGTTTTGAATTGAATGTTTTCCTTCTTGATCTCATCGCTTAAGCTTTGCATTCAAAATCCACATTTTCTTTTTCCCAACCTTTTTGCACACACTAATTCCCATGATGAAATCAAACATTCTGCGCATACAACTTACTATGACGAATGAATTGTAAGTACACAATTCTTTTTTTGGCTCTAGAATGATTGCATAACTTGGCCAATCTGCATTTCGAATGAGAATGAGAAGAAGTTGAAGTTGATGTTGTTTTGATGTTGTTTAATACTATAGGTCATCATGAACATCCACATTGATTTGATTGGATTTTGTTGAATTGAATTTGAATTTGAATGTCATATACATATATGTAAACCTGATGTTTGATTTCTGTATGTAGTTCAAATCTCAATTCATCAATCATCATCATCTTCAAGAAATCGATCGACCCTTCCTTCACTTTGACTACTGCTTACCCTTCTTTACCCTTAAAGAACCTATTTCATTCTTCACACAATTCTTTTTCCAACTCACTCTCTGTCCTTTTTGATTTTGATTTGAATTACATACTTTTGAGGAAGTTGTTTACTTACAACCATTCCTAAAGTATACAGTTAGCCATCGATCTTGATTCAAATCTCTTAACGTACTACATATTCAATTCATCAATTGCTTCTAACTCATCATGTCTGAGCATCTTCAACCTCCTACTTCGGGCCGCTCTCACTTACCGGACCTTGCATTAACTTCATACCCAACCTCTCAACCATTAAAACGAACGGATTCCAACTTTGAAACTTCTCATCAATCCTCTTTGGACTTTCCTACTTCCAAGGATCCTCTCTTGATTCAAAGTCATCCAATTCCCATCTCAGTCGCTCTCCTTCCTCATCCTCAACGTCCCAAAATCAAAGACCTCAGTCCAATCAGTAGCAATCGATCTAGTAGTATTGGTGATCAGATCAGTACTTCTGGAGACGAATCTTGTGCTTCGTTTGAAGATTTGTGTTCGGATCAAAGTCCATGCATCAGTAACGGGAGTGGAGAAGAGGAAGAATATATACTTGATCATCAACTTGCCACCAGTAGTTGCTCTGATCATTGGCCCACACCTAAACCAGCCACTCGGATTAGTCATTCGGCTCAATCATCTTCATCATCTAAACGTCACATCACTCAATACCAATCGCCTATCTTGGCTTTCTTACAACAATCAGTTTCTTCCGAACTTCCATCAAGTACTACCACAATTCAATCACCTTCACCTCCCATCTCAACTCCTTTCTTGGGTCAATTACCGGCTATGATCTCAACGATACATGATGATTTCAAGACGCCTACATTCAAGTATTCTGATTCAACTCCGAAGAAACAAGATATCATGAATCGTGACATTAAAGCTGGACCACCTTTGACTTCAGCCCTCTTGGCCAGTAGTACCCCAGTGATCTCAGTCAATCAAATCAAGTCTTTACCTAATGCTCAACCTGCCGTTCATGGTACGAATCTTATTCTTTGACCACACTCACTTGATTTATTTTGTTGATGCCATCTTTTGTTCACTTTTACAGTCAAACCCAATGAACTTCACAAGTCATTAGCAGCTCAACCAGCCAAGGGAACTGACTCCAACACAGCGATACCGAATGCACCAGGTAAACCGCCAGTCACAGAAGGCNCCAGGTAAACCACCAGTCACAGAAGGCTTACCACCACCGCCACCGCCACCCATCTCATCGTTGAGCTATTTACCATCTGTGAACAATTTCAAACATCGAGTCCCATTCACCGATTTTCTGGCTGAACAATTCCTCAAAATCCAATCACTCTCACCTATTACTACATCAGCATCAGATTTCAATCCGGGTGAATTAATAGACCAATACATTCGAATCCGTCTTGAATTGAATGAGTATATCTTGAAAAACTCATCTTTGAGTAATCCAACGAATCCGAACAGGGATGGTCGAGAACATCATGACTGTCTACAACAGAATGAGATTATCGTTTTGAATGGATTAATTCAATTATTAGATGATAAATTGGTTCATTTAGCTGATCAAACTAACCCTAGTCAGGCGCACTCCAATCTTTCTTCGTTACCCATCAATTCTGAGATCATCTATGATGTAGGAGGAGGTAGGAATGTAGATGAACGAGCTGAGGCTGAAGAAGTCGAAGGTCATGCAAGATCTAAAATTATCATCAATAACAAGGAACTTACAGCTGAAGAAGAGTTGAAGTTACTTAAAGCTCAAGTTCGAGACTTTGCTCGTGTCTGCAAGGTACATTGTGCCTGTGTTTGTTGTAGAGAAAGACGTAATCTGATGGGTTTTGCTCATTTGTAGGCTGTAGCTAGGGGTGATTTATCGCAGACTGTGACAATCAACGTTCAAGGACACGATTTGACAGAGTTGAAAGCTGTGGTCAATGGAATGGTTCAACAATTGAGATGTTTCGCTGGTGAAGTGACAAGAGTTTCCATCGAGGTGAGCTAAAATCCTAGATCCGTATCTCGCTCTGGGTAATCATGATAAACACTAACTTGATGCCACGTTTTCTTAGGTCGGAACTGAAGGTCAGTAAAGGTGAAAGATATTGTTCTTGCGTCTTCTAACCATTCTTCGTTTTTAAATATGTACAGGTCGATTGGGTGGTCAAGCAATTGTTGAAGGAGCAGAAGGAGCGTGGAGAGAATTAACAGATGTAGTGAACACTTTGGCAGCAAACCTTTCGGAACAAGTTCGAGCTATTGCCATGGTCACCAAGTCTATCTCGCGCGGTGATCTTAGTCAAAAGATCCAAGTCGAAGCCAAGGGTGAAGTTCAAGAATTGGCGATTACCATCAATGACATGACTGATCAGTTGAGGTCATTTGCTGAAGAGGTCAGTCGGGTCGCTCTCGATGTTGGAACTAAAGGAAGGTATGTCAACATTCAATTTTTTCCAATGCTTTATTTCGTCGGTTCACTTATCAATCTTCTTGATCATCTCAGATTGGGAGGTCAAGCTGTTGTTCATGGCGTTGAAGGCACATGGAAAACATTGAGAGACAATGTGAATCAAATGGCGAGTAATTTGACGAGTCAAGTTCGATCTATTGCTACTGTCACCAGTGCGATTGCTGCTGGTGATTTGAATCATAAGATTGAAGTTGAAGTGATGGGAGAAATGGCCGAACTCAAGCAGACTGTTAATGGTTCGTCTTCATACCTGAATCGGGTTGGTTTATTTGTCTCACCTCATCAATTTGCAGGTATGGTGGATAAGCTTAAAGTCTTTACCATCGAGGTCACTCGCGTAGCCTTGGAAACAGGAGTCCACGGAAATCTTGTAAGTCAAGATCTTAGCCATCATGCTTCGATCTATTTGGTTCTGAACTTCATTCTTTTGTTAATAGGGTGGCCAAGCGGTTGTTGAAGATGTCCAGGGAGTTTGGTTAGAGTTGACATCGAATGTGAATCGAATGGCCAAGAACTTGACTGATCAAGTGCGAGAAATTGCAATTGTGACAACTTGTGTTGCGAAGGGTGATCTTACTCGACTTATTACTGTCTCTGCGCAAGGTGAGATCCTGGCTTTGAAATCAACGGTCAATTTGATGGTGTCTACTCTTCGCTCGTTTGCTGAGGAAGTCAGTCGTGTGGCTTTGGAGGTAACTGAAAACATCTTGACTCCACTCTTTCGAAGTAATGTGACATTGACAGCTTTTTTTGTTGACCTAGGTTGGAACTGAAGGTTAGTCACTTGATAGTAACGAACACGGCTTCAGGTCCATTGACGTGGTTTTTGATCGATGATTCAATCATCATAGGTAAACTTGGAGGCAAAGCTCAAGTTCAAGATGTCTTTGGAACTTGGCGTACCTTGACAGACAATGTGAATACTATGGCTCATAATCTTACCACTCAAGTTCGTGGCATCGCCAAGGTGACCACAGCCGTCGCCAAAGGAGATTTGAGTCAAAAGATTGAAGTTGATGTTAAGGGTGAAGTTCTTGAATTGAAATCTACTGTCAATGGGATGGTAGACTCCTTGAGATTGTTTGCTTCTGAAGTGACTAGGTTTGTGAATTTCACAATTCTTCTAGGATCCCAAATTAGCTATTCATTGAAGCTTCTTTTGGTCTTCTTTTTCAGGGTTGCAAGAGAAGTCGGATTCGACGGAAAGCTGGGTGAGTAAGAGTTTCTGATATCTAGAAAGGGTACTCAGGTTTAACTTGATCTTTGAATTAGGTGGTCGAGCCAATGTAGAGGGTGTGAATGGAGAATGGCGGAACTTGACGGATTGGTAAGCTTGCGCTTTTTCCTCTTGAGTTGAAGTCTTTTTACCTGATACCTGATACTTCTTACACCAGTGTCAACACCATGGTGGATAGATTGACGAGTCAGGTTCGATCGATTGCTATCACCACCACCGCTGTTGCACAAGGTGATTTGACGATGAAAGTCGACATCGAGGCAGCTGGTGAGATTGCACAATTGAGAGATACAGTTGTAAGTGTTTCTTTGTGTTTTCTAACCCAGAACAGGTACACGGTGTTGATTGTTTCTATCGAACTTTGGCGCGTAGAACTCAATGATAGATCGTCTGAATATCTTCGCACTCGAAGTTGGTAAAGTCTGCTTGGAAGTAGGAAAGAATGGTAGGTTGATTGAGATACAAAGAGAGAGCCAGGAGATTGGATTTGAAACTGATCTCATTCATTTGATAGGAAACCTGGGTGTCACCGCGCATGTTACTGATATTGATGGAACGTGGCAAGATTTGACAAAACACGTCAACAGGATGGCATTGAACTTGACAGGTATGTATCTTCATCTTTTCACCCAGGTTTCAAACCCTGATCCATGTTTCCCTCCCTAGCCCAAGTGAGAGCATTCGCACAGATCTCATCTGCAGCTACCAACGGAGATTTCAGTGCCTTTGTCACAGTGGAGGCATCTGGAGAAATGAACAGTTTGAAGAATCAAATCAACTCTATGGTGTTCAGTCTTCGAGATGCTTTACAAAAGAATACAGCAGCTCGTGAGGCGGCTGAATTGGCTAATCGATCCAAGTCTGAGTTCTTGGCTAACATGAGTCACGTGAGTGGATTTCTTTTCTTTTGTCTCAATATATGATAACTCAATAGGTTGGTTCGTAATTTAGGAAATTCGAACACCCATGAATGGTATCATCGGAATGACCCAGATCACTTTAGCTACCGAGTTGACTAGACAACAGAGAGAGAATCTCACAATTGTTCATGCCATGGCTAACAATCTTTTATTGATAATTGGTGAGCTAGATTTTTAGTTTGGGTAACATTCAGTTGACATCTATTGACACGATTTTTCTTTCCAGATGATGTGCTTGATCTGAGCAAAATCGAAGCTGGTCGTATGACCATTGAAAAAGTGCCTTTTGCACTCCGCACTGCAGTCTTTGGAGGTCAGTCTTCTTTTCATTTTCTTTAGACTTTACTCGAAGTGAGCTCTGATAAATTGTTTTGGTATATCAGTGCTCAAGTCTTTGGCTGTGAAAGCGTTGACAAGCAACTTACAACTCGTATTTGATATTGCACCTGATGTACCGGACTTTGTGGTGGGCGATCCGTTCAGGATGAGACAAGTGATTACCAATTTGGTGAGCGGTGATGAATCATGGATCAATCTTTTGAGTCAATATTTATGAAATCATTTTTCATAGATTGGAAACGCCATCAAGTTTACGTCCGGTGGACACGTAGGATTGAGCTGTGAAGTCGCATACAAGGATCCGATCACTGATGAATTCCGACTGGAGTTTTGTGTGTTTGACACTGGAATCGGAATCAAGCCTGACAAACTCGATTTGATCTTTGATACATTTTGTCAAGCCGATGGATCGACCACAAGAAAATACGGAGGAACTGGACTTGGTTTGACAATATCAAAACGATTAGTGAACTTGATGGGTGGTACACTTTGGGTTGAAAGTGAATATAATTACGGATCAAAGTTCTTCTTTACTATCACTGTTAAACCAGATGATGATCCAAGCTCAGATGAATGGGCCAAAAAATCAGTCGTCTATCCTCAAGCTAGAATCATACTTGTGGCTAGAGAATTAGGCGAAGAGATTGAGATTGCTAAAGTTGCGCAAGAGATCGGCTTATCACTCACTATTGTGGAATCTTTGGCCGAAGCTGATTTATTAGCTTCACAAGATTTGGATTTGAAGTGGAGTGCTATCATTGTTGATTCGGTAAGTCTTGAGTTGTTTTCCTCACGACATGACTACCAATATTTACATGGTTCTCTTTTTGTTGGGAACAGCTGGAACATATTGCCGAATTACGTGAGATTGAAGGCTTGAGGTATATCCCAACCGTTTTGATCTGCCGCAAGCTACCGAGGTTAGATATCAAGTAAGTTCAATGTCCATTTGAGTCTCCTATACCGACGAATAAGGAGCAATCTTTTTTTAACTCGTATCAATTTGTCATCACAGGGTCTGTCTAGACTATGGTATTGCAAATTGCATTGAATTTCCGGTCTCACCAGCAAACCTTTTCAATGCGCTCGTACCTGCACTTGATCAAACTTTAACCACAGCAGCTTCAAACTGCTCAACAGTTTATAAAATTTTGTTAGCCGAAGATAATCACGTCAATCAAAAGGTTGCAACTAAATTATTAGACATGGGAGGACATAAAGTTGAAGTGGTTGATAATGGAGCAAGAGCAGTGGAGGCTGCAACGAAAAACACCTATGATCTTGTTTTGATGGATGTTTCGATGCCTACAATGTGAGTATCAAGATGATGAGATAGATTTCTTAGGGATAGTCTTACTGATCCTGCTTTTTTGGGTTTCGTTCAGGGGTGGATTGGAGGCTACATCTTTGATTCGAAGACATGAGGAAGAACATCATTTGGAAAGAGTACCTATCATTGCTCTTACTGCTCATGCCATGTGAGTAAATTTCAATACCGATGACGGCATATCTGCAGAGAACTCATTTTCTTTTGTTTTTTCCTCATAGGATTGGTGATCGTGAGAGGTGTATCGATGCTGGAATGGGTGAGAACACTTTTTCGGTTATTGGAGGACAGAAAGAATTTTGATGATTGACAATGACACTTTTCTTTTACCAATGTACAGACGAATATGTTACCAAACCTTTAAGAAAAGCAGATTTGGATGCATCCATGAGTCGGTCAGTGAAACATTTCACATAATCTGTTCTACGAGTTGCTTGAAAATTGATTTTCATTTCTTTTTTTCCTTTCAACAGATGTGTAGCCATCGCTAGAGCTAATCGACAAACAGATGGAGGGAATTTTAGATATTTACCTGATTATAAAGGAGTGATTGATTCGATTTTAATTGAAGAACCTCAAATCTCATCATTTTCATCTTAAAGATTGTGAATTGGAGAACTCTTTTTTTCTTTGTTTCTACTAATTCTTCGTTGTATTGGTAAAAAAATTCTTATAGATAGGAATAAAGAGGTTGTAGTGGGTTGATTGTTTTTTCCTTTTTCTTTTGTTTTGTTTTAGCATTTTCGGATTTGGATTTGGATTCTTTTGGAACTTTGTTTTTTTTTTCAGATTTGATCTCTTTCCTTATGATCTCTTTCCTTATGATCTCTTTTCAATTCTTTTTTTTTCATACACGATCTGTAGAGCGTTTTTTTCTTCCATTTCATACACCTCTCTTCACTATGTACTCTCGATTTTTTTTTCACTTTCTACTTGGCATCTATTGGATCTTTTATCATTTTCATTTCTTCGTGATCTTTTTGTATCTTTTTCACGTGTTTTTGTTTTATTGTTGTTTTTTTTGTAAGTCGTTTTACGTAATTTGTTGCTGTTGTTTCTTTAATTCAGGAAATTGATTCAATCTTTTTTCTATGACATATGTTGAAGAAATTGCGTATCTAAGCTCCAAAAGGAAGGAAGCTTGATGATTCTCACTCATTGATTGACCTTGACCAACTCTCACGTCGCGGCTCATGCATGTGGTCAAATGAAGAATTGCTCAGCTATCAAATCGAG
>KZ146911.1:1660-11675 GCA_002157085.1 Melampsora occidentalis | reverse complement strand
AACTTCAGGAACAAGTTCCCCTTTTCTTCTTCTCGCCAATTCCATTCTCACGATCTCGTCACTTCCTTTAGAGCTCTTTTCGCGCGGGATCTCATCCCTAATTTTTGAACATGGTTAGAGCTAGTCGAAGAAGTAAGAAATTAAGTCCAGAAATGGACGAAACTTCATCACAACAAGAAGAAACCCAGTTTGAGATCGAAACGGAGGAAGAAGAAAGAGAAAGAATAGAAAGGGAAGATGCAGAAGAAGAAGCAAGAAATTTAGCATTGAAGCAAATCAGATTTAAGAAACAACAAAGAAAGAGCAAGAAAGATGATACTCACAACAAGGAGAAAGAAAACGACGTCAGCTTGATATTTGAAGACGACATAGTCTTTAACAGCGGAAAATCAAATGATTCAGTCGATTCAGAAGAATCATCATCTTCCATAGAAGTAGAACAATCGAACCAAAGTGAGTCAAGGTTTATACGAGTTCTACACCTATCATTTCTATCAATTCTTGAAAGATATTGTGTTCCAAATTGAAAATTCGTGATCTACTCCGAATTGTCAAAATCTTTGAATCGTGATGTATTCCGAATCATAACCTTTGAATCGTGATGTATTCCGAATCATAAGGTCATCGTCGTGATATATTCCGATGCCGACACTCGTGATTTACTCCAGGTTGGTTCTTGATTAACTAGACCGACACTCGTGATTTATTCCGGGTTGGTTCTTGATTAACTAGACTTGTTCTAGTTATCTGATACTTGTGATATATTCCAAGTCTACTACGTGTTCATGCAAAACTCCTCATATTCGTTGGTCGTAGCAATACTTTGAAATCGTCTCCTTTTCTTGATAATGTCAACAATCAACATGAACTTGATTGGAATATTGTACTGATATCGAGATCGTGTAGCTATTTCAGTAGATGTCGCGAAGATGGCACTTGAGATGGGAAACACGAAGATAGTAGAGAGATTCTTGAACAATTTGACAGAAGGATCGTCGAAAAATTTGATCGCTGTACCATCGAATCCACTCAAGAACTACAAGAGTGGCCAAGTATCAAATTCGGAGTTAAGAGCCTTTACAACGTATTGGGACAATCACTTGAAAAACTTAGATATGTACTTCAAGTTAACTATATTTAATGACAAATGGATAGAATTGGATCACATGGTTGACGGTAACAACTCATCGAAGAAAAAGGATAAACCGACTGGTCAAATAGCAAAAAGCGAATGGTGGTTAACCTTTGCCGATTGGACTAGAGCGAAATCTTTAATGATAAAGTATTTGAGGGACATGTTTAATCACAAACTGTTCGCAGAAGAGTAAGCATCATCAAGCATTTGATGACGTTGAAAAAGAATGTGGAAATAAACTAACACCTGCTTTAGTTTGGAAAAACATTTCAACTACGTAGAAAGCCTTGGATTGAGACACGGATGGATTACCGCGTTTAGGTACGACATTATGGTCAGAACCGATGTATTATGTAATCGAATAAACGGTGCTCCAGGCGATCCAAGTGTGAAAAGAGAGTTGTTCTTGGAAGAAGCTAAGGCAAGAACAGCCCTACTACAAGATGGGAGAATAACTCTTTTGGACAACCGTAAGAAAAAGTTTAAAAGTTTAATAATGAATCAGATACAAAGCTAATTTTGAAAAATTTGACAGCTTACGCGAAAGGCAATGCGAGGGAAAAGTTTAGTCCAATAACTGGCAAAAAATATCCGAACGGAATTAATCATGACTCAACGGACGTAGAGATTGACGAGAAGGATTCAAGTGATTATCTGAAACCGGAGAAAGATAATTATAAGAGAAATGAAGGTTATCAACGTGGTAATCGAAGAAATAATAGAGGGAAGTTCAGAAAGGATATATCACCTGGACCATACGATAAACCAGATAAAGGAAAAGAAAACTATAATAACAGAAACAAAGGAAAACAAACGTAAGCAATCGTTGATTGAATAAGAAAGATGTAAAGATCGAGCGATTGATCACAATTGTTAGTAGTGATAGGTCAAATTTCGGCCAAGATAATGAGCCTCCGAGACAATCTACATCGAAAGACAAACAGAGGTGAGCTTGTGTTTGAGGAATGTTGTCTTTAAAGAAAAGTCATTGTTAGAAAAGTCTGAATAATATGTAATCCTTCTTCTACCTACGTTTGTTTTTGTAATGAAATGAATAGAATTGAGTACCAAAATTTGATTAACAAAAGATCGATGGAAGAAATGAATGTGAAGCAAATTCAAAAAGTTTCTCGTGTATCCTGGCCAACAAACGTTAGATGCGACATGAATATCAGTGAGTGGGAAATGAAATTGAAGCAGTATGGTCTTTTCGAGAAATATGAGTATCTCAGACGGTTTCAAGAATGGGTTTCATCAAGGAGTTCCCGATCATAAAGTTAAAGACTTAAAATTTTATTGTCCGCCTAATCATAGCTCAGCAAACAACGCTAGACAAAAGATAGAGAAGAATATTGGAAAGGAAGTACTAGCTGGGAAAATGTTTGGTCCCTATGAAAAGGAAGAGGTGTATAGAAACTTGGGTTTCTTCCGAACTAATCCATTAGGAGCCGTAGAAAACGGGGACGGCTCGTTCAGACCAATAAACGATATGTCTTACCCCCGCTTCGAAAAGGATATTAGATCAGTAAACTCATTCGTAAACAAAGAAGAATTTACAACAACTTGGGACGATTTTAAAATTGTGGCATCATTCATCAAAAATCTAACAAGAAAAGTACAAATGGGTATATTTGATTGGGAAGGCGCATATAGGCAAATTCCAACACACCCGTCGCAGTGGCCTTATCTGGCAATAATGGATTTTAACGAGAAAGTCTACATCGACATAATGATTGCTTTCGGTGGCGTAGGAGGATGTGGTTCCTTCGGTGGACCAGCTGACGGCTGGAAAGAGTTGATGAAGGCAATCTTTAAATTGTTGGAAGCCTTTAGATGGGTGGACGACAATTTAATGATAAAATACGAGAACAATAAGACGACTATGTTGGATATCGTAAAAGCTAGTGAGGAATTAGGAGTTAAAACGAACGTGACAAAGTATTCCGAATTCGCAGATGAACAAAAGTTCATAGGTTTTGTGTGGAATTGCGTGGAGAAGACTGTCAGGCTTCCGGATAACAAACTAGTTAAAAGGAAGACCGAAATTGACGAATTTCTTAAGAAGACTTCATTCACAAAGAGAGAATTACAAAAATTCAACGGAAAACTCAGCCATCTAACGTTGATTCTTCCACAGTTAAAGTGTTACTTAACGGAAGGATTTGCCATGGTCGCAGCTTGGAATTCACCAGGAAAACGAAGAATGACTGCTGAATTAAAAGAAGATATCGAATATTGGAAGTCCTACCTTGAGAATCTGAGTCCAACGAAAATAATTCCCGACCATATTATTAAAAATGTCGGGTGGGTTGGAGATGCCTCAACGGAATACGGCATAGGTATCATAATAGGCAAGAAGTGGGGCCAATTCAAATGGCGGGAAGGCTGGGAGTACCCAGTGGGAAGGCCTAGACGAACGATAGCCTGGGCAGAGACCGTCGCAGTTCGACTGGGCCTCCTCATCTTGATGAAAAAGCGATCGAACCAAGGTTTGGGCTTAGCTGGTTTGAAATTCTCTTGTTTGACCGATAACACGACCACTGAGGGTGCCGCGAGGAACAGAAAGTCCAGGGATTTTTGGGTGAACCGCGAATGGCGAGTTGTCCAGGACATGTTGATTAGCCTGGATTGCGATCTAAATCTAGTCAGGGTGACTTCAGAAAACAACGAAGCGGATAAGCTGTCGAGAGGATTAGACCCTACAAAAGGTCTCCATAATATGATAGAAATCAACATTCCCGTCGACTTAGAACCGCTCCTAACTCAAGTTATTCCAACACCCAAACCTCAAAATGCTATCTGCCAAGAAAACTCTTCGACAGTCGAGTCCTGGAGTCTTTAGGAGGTTAAACGCAGTCAGCGAACGGATCTTGGAACACGGCTGGGCCGCATCCACCGTTCGACAATACTCCGCGGCGGTCAATAAGTACTTCGCCTTCATGAACACATCCCTATTCCCCTTCCCTGCTTCATCCGACGATATCTATCACTTTGTATTATGGTGTGGAGACTCCGGAAACCAGCACTCGGTCATTAGTAACACCACAAAGCGCTACCTGACTGGCCTTCGCATGTGGCATTCCGTACACGATGTCGCCTTCCCTCCCTTGAACATGGACCGACTCAGACTCATCTTGAAAGCCGGAAAGAAGTGTGAAGCTCCTAGACCGTCGCGTACCCGAGCAGGCCTCACTCTGATGGCCGTTGACCTGCTCATCACTAAGTTGCAGGGGAACTCGTTACCAAATCTAACGCTGCGTGCGCTTATCCTGGTTGGCTTTTGAGGGTTGGCAAGGTTGGGTGAACTCACCCTTCACGACGACCACCCAACCGTTTTCATTCGACGAAAGGACATCACCTTCTCGAGCAACTTAGATCGTGCGACAATACGTGTACGGATGGCCAAGACGGCAGCGCATGGCGAGTCACAATTGTTGCGCCTCAGACGCCAACCGAACAAACTGGACCCTATCAAAGCATTGCAAGATATCCTCCGCTTCACGCCTGGTCTCCCAAACGACCCTCTTTTTCGAGGTATTGTTATAAGAATATTCGTGTTGGCTTGGAATCTATTAATGTGCAACAAATAGCACGATGAGACCTCTGCCTAACACGAAATCTAACAGGATTATCTGACCTATAACAACCAACAAGATAATTAGAAAGATTAAAGATAACAATTTAAGAAACATAAGATTAGTACCTGGAAGTTGGTGCGGATTTTGATTAGTATAAGTTATCTAAAGTTCGATAACTGATCTCTGGGACTATAAGAGATAGAGGACTAAAGCATGAAATATAACATCAATCAAACACAACATCAATATATGATTAATCAAGAAAAATAGAAATATTAGAAATGTACGTACTTCTCTTTCCAAAGATGAGGAAAGAGAAGTACAATCATATTTGGAAGAAACAAGTATAAGTATTAAATTTCGATTCATATAATTTGTTGGGGTAATGTTGTAACTTCTATCAACCGTTTATCCTAATTAAGTCTCCTCCAATCTTTCACGTTTTCCTAATTTGCTCCTCATTACAACTTCATTCTTTCTTGTCGATTGGACACTTCAACACCCGCCTTCAATCGACATAATTGAAATATCCTACTCATTCACCGGTCTAATACCTAACAAACTTCTGAATTGATTAAACGGACCCGGGTGTAAAGGCTTTGTTAAAATATCCGCTACCATGTCTTCCGTATTGCAATGCACCAATTTTAATGTACCATCTCTAACCTTATCCCTGATCCAATGAAGATGTATTTCAATAGCCTTAGTTCTTCCATGTAATACCGCATTATCCGCCAAATCCATAGCACTCAAACTATCGCAATTCAATTGATATGGCATTTGCTGAGGAAAACCAATAGATTTCAAGAATAAAGCTAACCAAATCATCTCATCAGCCGCCTCATTTGCCGCTCTGTATTCCGCTTCAGTGGATGATTTTGCTACCGTTTGCTGCAACCTACTACGCCAACTGATAGCTCCTCCTCCTAATAAAAAAACATATCCTGTTGTTGACCTTCTTGTGCTCTTATCTCCTGCCCAATCAGCATCTGCGAAGTGTTCTGGTAAAGAATAAGTGTTGTTGCTTATGACATCGGTAGATAAACTATTATTATAGTGTATGCAGTAATTCAATGTCCCCTTCAAATATCGAAGCACATGTTTAAACGCTTCCCAGTGACGTAAAGCTGGTCGCTGAAGATGTTGAGATAGGCATCCAACCGCAAAGGATATATCAGGTTGAGTACATTGAGATAGATACATCAAACTCCCTACTCCACTGTGATAAGGGAAGTTCAATAATTGAAAAGATTTGACTTCATCATCCGTAGCTTTCGTGAGTTTTAGACCACCGGGAAAAGGAGTAGAAGCAGGTTTGCAATCTGTCATTCCAAAACGCTCCAATAAAGATCTTGACATAGCTTCTTGACCAATGATATAATGATGTTTACTTGCTCTAACAATTTGAATACCAACAACACAAGTCGATATACCTAAATCTTCCATCTTCCAGAAACCTCCAATTTCTTTCTTGAATTCATTTATTGCATTACCAGTTATAGCTAAGTCGTCCACATGCAAATAGAAAACTACGATTTCTGAATCTCTTCTCCTTATATAAACACACTCGTCTGCCTCTGATTGTTTGAATCCTGCCTTGATACATTTTCCTTTAAAATCTTCGTTCCATTCTCTTGCTGATTGTTTTAACCCGTATAACGCTTGTAATAAATCACATACTAAATCTTTATCACCTCCTTCCTCATATCCTTCCGGTTGCTCCATGTAAATTTTTTCTTTCAATTTGCTATTAAGAAATGCTGCTACCGCGTCCATCGAATGAATTTCAAAACCATGATATGATGCAAAAGCTACAATTGTTCTAAAAGAAGCCGGCTTTCCCGTTGGTGCAAAAGTTTGAGTATAATCAATTCCATACGTCTGAGTATATCCCTTAGCTACTATTCTTGCTTTGTGCTTATTAATTGAGCCATCAGGATTGATTTTAACCTTAAAATGCCATTTACTACCTACGACCGGATAATCTAATGGTCTAGGAACTAAGCGCCACACCTTCTTCTCTTTCATATTGTTCAATTCTTTCTCGCATGCCTTCTTCCATTCTTCAGCATCTGATCCATTCATTGCAGACTTAAAATTATGAGGTTCATTTATTAATCTAACGACAGGTCCAACAGCGAACGCATAATACCCATATTCATGAAAGTTTTTAAAAGCTCCTTCATCATCCCAATAAGCATAGCTGGCAGAAGGTTGATATCGCTCGACAAGCCTTCTTTCACGATCCGATCTTCGTGGGCCTTCAGAAACGGGCTGATTTTCGACAATAGGTTCATTTTCATTCAGTTGATCTTCAGTAATTTGATTCTCATTATCTTGATTCTCGTTTTCTTGATTATCATTGATAAATTCAATTTGATTCTGATTTGATAAAGTATTGATTATATTTTCGTCTATATAGTCCTGGTGCATTCCTTCACCACCAGATTCTACGGCGTCGTCACTCTGATTCTCAGTTTGAGACTCAACAGTGGAAGGATCCGATAGGTTTTGAACGTCATCATCGAAAGATAAGTGTGATACATCAAAAGATTTGAGTTTCCTGAAGGGAAATTTTTCATCTCGAAATATGACATTGTGCGAAATCACTATGCTATTCGATTCAAAGATAAAAACTTCATAATTCAAGTTATGATCAGTATGTCCCAAAAGAACAGCTTGTCTTGAGACATCACTAAATTTTCCACCTCTCATAGCTTTCCTGATTAGAACGTAGCATAGGCATCCGATTGGTTTGACATGGGTGATATCTGGCTTTCTATCGTTCCATAGTTCAAATGGAGTCTTCCCCGCAGGTATAGATGATGATATGGTTCGATTTTTTAAGTAGACTGCCGCTTTGATAGAGTATAACCAAAAACGAATAGGGAGATTAGCTTGAATCATGATTGCTCGAGCAGGTTCGGTGATAGTTCGATTTGATCTCTCGGCAACACCATTTTCTTCTGGAGTATATGTTGCTGTAGTTCTTAAGTAGATTCCAGCATCTTTACAATATGGAACCATTGTGTCGTTGATGAATTCATATCCGTTGTCTAGTGTAATCATTTTTAATTTACGATCACATTGTCTTTCAACTAACGATATATATTGTTTGATTTTATTGAAAACTACATCAGCCGATTTTGTAGTCAGACCAACAACATGTCTATACCTTGAATAATCATCTGTGAATAGCATGAAATAATGACTACCGCACACAGCTCCAGATCTAATGATGCCACTTAAATCAAGATGAATATTATCTAAAAGATTTTGACTTCTAACATGAATTTTATTATGAGGAATTTTATGTCCTTTCGACAAATCACAAGGATCACAATGAAGTCTATCAGGAATACGAGATATTTCAATATTTAAACCCTTAACACTCTCATGCCTAACCATCGTTTTCAAATATTGGATGTTTGGATGACCTAAACGACGGTGTAAGGTAATGATATCAGCGTGATTGATCGATGAGATATGACTTGCTTCAGGGTCGATTTGATCTTGAGAAATATGTCTCACCATTGATTTCAATAAGTGTACTTCTTCATGTAAATCTCCTTTAAATGCACAATTTCCATTCTTCGTAATCTTAAATTGATCTCCTTCTTTAACGGTAATAAAGTCGTTCTTGAGTAAAATAGTACCTCCAATAAGACTACGTTTTAAATCAGGAATATGTAGACAATTACTAAGTTTGAAATGATGGCCATCAGGGCCAGTGAAATGAACATCGCCACGACCATGAATCTTGAGGGTTGCACTTCCTCCCGCCATATTCAAAGAATCACCGTTCTTCAACACATCACGATAAGTAGTAAACATGTTTCGTTCCTTAAACATATGATGCGAAGCAGCTGTGTCAATCAGTACCTCGGTGATGCCAGATTGCATGTTCGATTTCATGTTAGATAATGATTTGACTGATACGTGACTTGCTGAAGGAGTTAAATCATTAAAAGCTTTCTCGAGTTGCTCGATAGAAGGCTCCTCATTAAAAACAGTTGCTGAAGCTGATACGGCGTTTAAATCTTTCGGAGGCTCTCCTGACCATTGGCCCATCTTCACTCGTTGTTCAATCCATTCACGCTGTAGGTGCTCGTTTCCTGGTTTCTTGAAACATTGATCAGGACTATGATTTGTCCCCGTACATCTTCTCTTGGTACATTTATTCGAGAACTTGTTTCGATAAGATGAGTTCGATACAGCACTGGCTTCAGCAGAATGATGAATGATGGTTGATTTAGATGGGGAAGTTCTAGTAAGCATGGCTACAGCATCCAGCCTCTTCTTAAGTTCAGTCACTACCTTATCGTACTCCTTTACACCAAGAATCGCTAGCTCTTTTGCGTCTTGAAAATAAGTAGTATTCAAGGAAATAAGCAACTTTCGACCAAGATCCTCGTCCGACATGTTTCCTCCCGCCGTCTTGTATTTAGTGACTGCAGTTTGAAAGTTTTCAATATGATTTAATAATGGTAGATTAGCTGGCTGAACTATCATGTTTAAAGATCTCTCGTGAAGTAGGCGAAGTTCTTCTGATCGGCCTGAATGATGTAAATTAACTGCCTTCCATAATTTCGCAGGTAAGTTTTGAGTTTCAGGTCCATCGTCTGAATAGATTGTGATTTTTGGCTCGAATCTTGCTCTATTAACATCATCCATAGTACCCAACATCCATGATGTAATACATGCTCTGCAAACTTCATCGCTCAATTGAGAATCTTCAGTTTTTAATTCATCAGATTTTAAATAATCAGCTAAGAATAATGATTTCAATTCTGTACGTATATATGAAGACCATAAATGAAAGTTATCTTCTGTCAATATCTTTCTTGATATCTTGTTCAGTACTTGGCTTAGATTCATGGCTTGCTGCCGATTACTCATTTGAATAGGTGATGACATATCTGAAGGAGTTGTTCGAGTTGATATGACTGGCTTAGATGTAGGACTAGTTGATTTTGGATTAGGATTAGATTGCTTATCGGAATAACTAGATGTATCTATTTGATTCGATAAGTCTAGTGGATCAATATTCGAGGAAATAGTTGGATGTGATGGATGAGGTATAACTGATGGTGTAAGAGAAGATGTGATGTTTCTAGCTGTTTCGTCTCCTTCTTTCGATGAAGAATCACTATCTGGATTAGGTATTGAGGTCTGGGCGAAAAATTTATCCTGATTTGAACTCATTCAGCTGTTCTAAATCGATCTTGATATCACTCTCGCTACCATAAGAATATTCGTGTTGGCTTGGAATCTATTAATGTGCAACAAATAGCACGATGAG
>MWRL01023683.1:0-12336 GCA_002157085.1 Melampsora occidentalis | reverse complement strand
CACAGGTTTGTCATTTTCTGATTAGCTCTACGTAGCTCAGTGGCTTGTTGCTGTACTCACGCTTACCTGATTACCCCAGGTACAAACTTATATTTGCCGGCATAGCCACTTTGCTCCTTGAGCCATCAACACCTTTCTATCACATGGTAGCGGGAGTTTGATTATTCTATCAACTCTTTTCCATCGACGACCTTAATATTGTTTTATGCCATCAGAAGAGGACAACATCCCCATCAGCACCTCTGACTCAGAGTCTGCTGGGTCTGAATCTGCTACATCTTCTAGTTCAAACTCTTCCAACTATACTGTTAAACAAGTGTCTGGTCTACGATCTCTAGTCTTACCTTCCATTGTATCACCAAAAATGACGTCTGAAGCTAATCCAGGTGATCTCACCTCTGACTCATCCTTTACTCCTCTGCAACTGTTTGTCCACCAAACCACCACCTCTCTCAGCAAGTTCACCATAAAGACCGAGCTTACTGACAATAACTATAACTACTGGCATCTACTCATTCACGAAGCAGTTGAATTCTTAGGATACGAGTTGTACTTAGATGTAAAGGATTATAAAGATGAATCATTAACTGAAGATAAACATAAGAAAGTGAAGTTTCCAATTACTACCTGGATCCTCAACAAGTGTGACGGTGTGAATGGTGAAAGAGCTAGAGATAAATTGACTATAAGAGATACTATCAGCAAAGGGATGACTATTGTTTACAACCATTATGTACTCTGGACTCACCTCAAATCCTTTCACTCCAACATATCTGAAGCTGTCAGCACTCGAGCTCTTTGCACTGACAAAAGAGCCACAAGTACTACACATATTTGTAAGTAAGCTAGGATAAGCTTTGAATTATAACATTACACACCATGCCCGTCTGGAAGTGGCACGTCGACGAGTGCACTCGAGTCCTTCAAATAGTCTTTATTTTGTCTCTAGTTTGTCTTTTGTCTCTGTTTTACTCGCTCGATGCATTTGAAAGGCATCAGCTATCTGAAAATCCAGAACCGTTGAAGACTCCCTTTGACATCCTCATCTTGCCCTCTTTTGTTCAAGCTAAGCGAACAAACAAAGGAAAATAAAATGAAGACGAACCGTCATTTGGAGTTGCTCCCTTCCTGTTTGGGTTTGAGATACCACCGTATTCATGTCCTTTCATCTTTCCCAACTTGGCAAGCAGCGCAAGTTGATCAGTCTTATTGTTCTTAGAGTTATAGTAGAATAGCAATTTCCTCGTCCCTTGATACATCCGTTGACCCCATCTGAAATCAAAAATGGGTTTGTCTCCGTCTTTAAGAGCTTGTGAGGTTAATCTGATGAATTGAAATCATGTCTTTTCTCGTCGTATTTATAGAGCCCGTGAAATCTCATCATTGGAAGAAAGGTACACCAGTCAAGTCTCTCAAGGCCCTGAACTCTTCAGTTGCGACCACCCTTCCTAAATCAAATGAAAAAATTACGATGTCTCTCGCTGCTTTCACAAGAAAATTGCTGGGCTACAATTCAGTAGACAAAACCTACCCTCCACAGCCATCTCCCGAAGAGCTCAGCCAGTTCCCAATTCTCACTCAGTCAGACATCATGAAGAATCAGCGGGTTTTTATCACCAATCCAATTGAACCGAGCACAACCAACGATGTATACTCTAGGCGTGTTTTTTTACTGGACTTGAATCACCATGCAATACAGCAAGCAACTTTCGACTGGTCCTCCCCCGAACACACTCGCTGGAACCGAACTATGGCTATCTTCGTCGCAAAACATTGGCTGTTCGCGAAGAATAAAGGCTTCTTCAGTGAAAAGGGCATAAACCCAGATCAATGTACAGAAGCCAACTGCATTGGCCTAGTACTTCGCTGGGTGAGAGGACGTGGTGAAGAAATCAGAATAGGCCGTCGCTCTCCTAAGAAGCTTTTACAAAAAGAGAAGGGACGAAAGAAAAGAGCGGTATGTACCTATATTTTGTGTGAATTACTCTACCGTTGGCTCATGTTGGGTTTGTCATCGATCCAACAGCTATTTCAGTATCGTAAAGAGGCTTTGTCCCGTCTGCTACTTGAATCAAAACTTTCTGACGAACTCATGCCAAATCCGGACTGTTGCTCCGAAACGGACTACCACCCCGAAGATATAGAATACAATGTGATTGGCTTGGTCTGGAGAAGTCGCGAGTACACAGAAATTCTCCACCAACTTGACAAGCTCTCTGGGAAATACAAAGCATCTGTTTCATCTCCCCTCCTTGCTCGCCGCCGCTTCGATCAATGCCGGATTCCATCGAACCAAATCAACAATCAAGCTCCAGTGTGTTGTGGTCTTCCAGAGAACTGTTACGAGGCTCTCTTTCTGGCCAATCTTACTGATGAAGCTAAGGCTGCGTTAAGGATGAAACCCCCTTCAGAACTTTTGATTACATTACCTCCAAAAATCTCAAGAAGCCTTGTATAATCATGTTTTTCTTACCTGTACCGGGTCCCTTTTTTCTCCCTTGTTTCTTGATATGATACTTGTATTATCAGTTTCAAATGTCTCTCTCAAACGACTAACAAATGAATGATTTTTTTCTTGTGTACATATTTGTAAATTGGATGAGTAATTCAGAAAAAAACACACGGGGAAAGCGTGGTGTGAAGGCTTATGTGTATCACAACAAAGTAAGTGATGGTTACAAAGAACAAGCTGTACACGCGTGTCAGAAGAAAATTCCTGCATTGAGAAACTTGTGGAATTTAGAAAATTATGTATGTAACGTTATTCACAAAGTAAGCTAATTCTAGTGGCCAACATTACATATCATTTCTACCGGAAGGTGTCTCGTGTTCCAAGTTCATATCTGCATATGTTGATGCCATGTCGATAATTCCCTATATTTACAAAATATATGCTCAGTCCAATTGGATAATATAGGTCATGCATAGCAAAAGAAACTTACCAAACTTCGCAGGCTTAGTACAAAGATTGTTGGTGCGAATATTTTCGATGTGCCAGAAGGGTTTTCAACAAGCGCACAGTGCCCAAAAAGGTCTTTGAGTAACACTCCACACAAAGGTCGACTTGCACGGTACATGGTCCTAGCTTGGAGATGAGGATAGGAATAGTATGGACTTTTTGACTCGTCTCCTAATGCAAGTGCAGAGAAGGGTCGGATTATGAAGATTGGGTTGGCCTCGGATTCGATGCGAAGTATATGGATCAGTTCACCAAAAGAAGTGTTTCCTCGATCTTTGAATTCTACACGACTATTACCTACATGCCAATCGTGGGTACTATATGTTTTTCCGGCATGTCTCCAGATTGATGTTTTTTCAAATTTGGGACAATCAATCAGTCCCAGTTCGTTCAAAACTGGACGCATTGAATCCAGAACTTCGGTTTCTATGGTTGTTGGTTTCCATTTAGGGGTACTCGACCTTATGAGTTTGTCTACGCCGATTTTTGGGGCGTAATCGGCTGGTGTATTGTTGCAGAGGTTGGTGAATAGGGTTTTCAATGTGTGCCTTCGGATCATGGTCTGCCCAACAATATCTAAGTGGAACGAGCACAAACAATGAGATAAAAATGTCAGTGACAGATGACTCAGTCCAAAAGAAATGGGAATACACACATTGATTGGTATTTTTGGGGGTTTGAACAAGAGTTCCGATGGTGCGTTCTCCAAACCAGGCAGCGGTGTATTGAGGTGGCCCAAAGCGGCGGATCTGATCTGGTATATGCTGAGCGTAATGTAGGTTTGGTTTTGAACGGATACTTGGCCATACTGCGCGAAGATGGGTGCGATAATCGAATAGAAGCCGCGAGAGTGTCTGGATGTCATCTTCATTAATAGCCCGAGAAATAGCTATGTTGAGAATCTGAGTCGCCAGGCAGATCGCTTTGTGTATATGAGCAGAAGCACTGCCAACTTCTGAGCGGTGAAGATACGGAATAAGAGAAAGAACTATGTAGATTGTATACAATGTGAGCCACTCGGCTGCTTTCGGAGTTCCACACCGGGGCATGCCTATCTGATTGGGTACTCGTGTCAGCCACGATGGGACATGAGTGGTAGTTATGCAATTGTGGATGATGCTGAGCTCGTGAGGTGTAAGCGCAGGTCCACTGGACTCTCCTTGGACAGTGTCATCTGAATCGTCGGACAAAGGACCTGCACTGTCTTTAAATGAGGTTGATGAGGCTTTCGATTTGGCGGCTCGAGGGTAGTGTGGCCGATCAGATGATCGTGTGTATGTATCCGATCGATCCTCAGGAGGCGCGTTGGTAGACAAGTCTTGCGCTTCATCGTTCGAGGGTTTAGCAAAATGAGATAAATCTGAGTAATCACCATTCATGATGCGAGCATCTTGTTCACCTTGCAAGACTTTCCCTGCCTCACCAATCTGCAGATATGTGACGGAAAGATCATTGAGCAGACCTAATATTAAACAGTGCATTATGTCGATGGTTGGGAAATCGATTGGATGCCAGTAAGGTAATTCGGAAAAAGAGGTGTATCGGACTCCATCTTCTTTAAGTTGATCTTGGCGAGCTTTTGAAGTTGGAGCATCAAGCCATCGCTGAACTTCTTCTTTATGTGCACGCGGGTTTCGAAGTTTGAATATCTTATGGTTTACTTCATTAATATCGTCTTTTGTAATGTAGCATATAGAACAAAAGTTCGTTGAACTGTGGGAAGAAAACCCGGAGATCTTCTTCATAGCAGGTACGTCAGCAATAAGTGGCCACACAGCTACTCGAATTGACCGGCCTTTGGGGTGAAGCAAAGTTTTGGTGAAAAATACACCACTCCAGAGGGTTTGGAGCTCTTTGAGAAGCGGGGTTAGACAAGGTCGCATCTGCTCAGAAGTGGGTTCCCGAGGCCCTGGTATTATTCCATATATGAACATATTCTGAGTAAGGTACCTTATGTCGGGAGGTAGATTGAAACATATCATTAAAAGAATTCCAGCTGAAACTCGGCGGACAGATTTCTTGCCGTATGGATTGAACCAATCACAAAAAAAACCAAAAACTAGGTTTCCTGAAGTTCGTGTGAAGACCTTGCCTTCTGCCTTGAATGTTGTCCACATTGACCCATCCCATATATCAGTCTTACGTCCATCATTTCGAGGTGTTGCAGTGATTGAGCTGTCTAGTGGCTTTTCAAACGTTGGAAATGAGAGCATGGTCGCAAGCCATTCGGTGAAGCTCTGGTGGTGAAAAACTCGGAAGGGTCGGAACTTTCTTTTCTTGTTGGAGGTGATTTTGAGTTGCTTGTATAAAGGATAATCACAAGAGATACGAGGTTTTCCAGAAGCATTCGACGAGAAACGTAGGTGATTGCAAGTGTTTTGCAACGGTTCAGCAAAAGGTTTTCCATGCATGGTGAAGCAGAATGGACAGCATAAGAGTTCGCGTATAGGGACCTCCAAGTGAAAACAACGAAGAGTTTTTTCGATTGTAAGTGGTATCTCGGACCATACGGCAGGGGTGAGGGGATTTGTTGCTTTTAGAGAAGTCTCAAGTTTGAATCGTTCCATGGCTAGCATTGTTCGGCAGCTCTTGTTGCTTCGGTGGTGATTGAGATAATCATTGATCACATGGAACATTGATTGTATGCAGCTTACATTTTGCAGGAGGGTTCGAGGAATCGCAAAAGACTCGGTTGGGAAGATGACAAGGGGTGCTGTGTCACTTGGTGCGTTCAGACCGCGGTGCATTTTACGGGGTCGCGGCTCACTAGGGCCAGCAGCAGCGGCAGAATCTAGTTCGAACTCATCGTCATCTCGTCCACGTTTCTGTGAGTGAAAGTCCAGTTGCATCGGAGATGGCCGGATTGCAGGAGCTTGAGGCAAGGCGATATCCTGACGTTCTGATTGAGATGCAGGTGGTGGGTGGTCTGAAGATCTCTGAAGTTCCTGAGGTGGTGGTGGAGTTCCGATCGCATTCCTGGCAGCTAGATGGCGCGCGTAGTTGGTTCGGTGAAATAGGCGGCCAACATGCGTCTGGCCATCTCTTTCAAAAAGAGATTTATCGCATCCAAGCTGGACACAATTGCAGCTGCGGTGGTTTGGACCATGCCACATTGTTGGTGTGTGCCTGGCTCGAAGAGGATTGTCAGCTTGAAAGAAAAGGTGCTGGAAGACTTGACTCTTGAAATATCAACATGCTCACGAATAATCAATTGAAGTATTTGGAATCGGTGTAGTTCGGTTCTTCACTTCTTTTCTTGGGAACACAGTGAGGTCGATCAAAATCTAAACCTTTCATGGAGCGGAGTTTGAGCCAAACACGAAGAAACACAGTTAAAACCTGAGAAATACCATTAACTTGGATTACTCACCTTGTTAAATTTGTGACGCCAAGGTAGATGATTATGATCTTGTCGGTTCTTGATTGCCAATTGATTCTGAACCGGAGTTGTTAACGATCTTTGAACCAGCCGTGTCACTGAAGCTTCTGAGTGGGTTTTGAATGAGTTTCTGCTTGGGTCTAAGAAGAGGATCAAATCGATCAAACCCACCTTGACCCACTTACGAAAGAAATCCATGTGTACATACATGCAATTCAATCTCTGTCCTCTCTACAAACAAAGATCCCATGCACTCCCATGCACCCTTGACCGGATCATGTTAGAAAAGCACCCTACTATTACGTACTGTTCTTCGACTGGTATACAAACCAATTAGAATACATTCACGATTGACATCAACCAGCATCAACCACTATTCACGCAACGTCACTCTTTTGCGCACATAAGAGTAGGATGTACGTAACCACAGAAGCCGTGGGCAACGGCCTTTCTGTGATAGAGACAAAATGAGCTCATACTTTACATATTCTCCTAGCTAATCCCGTATGTCCAGATATCTTGCGAAGTTTCTTTTGAATCTCAACAACTTGAGCAATCACATCGAATTACTTGAAGTCACCTCTGCATAACACGCGGGCCGATGAGCCAAAAAATTAGATGCTCATATCCGTTATTTAAACACTTGCCCGAACAGAGTTAAACTCCTTGCTGACCAGAGTGTGTCATCCTTAATTTTCAAACCAATCTGGGGCGGACGTAGTTCATTTCATATTTTATTTTATTCCACATCGTGATTCTTTTCCCAATGCCTTTTGACTCAAGTGGCAACTATTATTCTTCTCATGATGACCTTCTAACAGACGAACCCTGGTGCTTTACCGTTGAAGCCCAGCGTTCCGCAAGTGATTCAGTGACCGGGCCGCAAGGCAACTTGATTTTAGAAGATTACCGTGTTATTGAGGAAATAGGAGTCGGGGGTACTAGCTCAGTAGTACAAGTAGTCCACAAAATTGAAGGAAAGGTCTTTGCCATCAAGCGCATTCCGTTGGTTGAGGACCGCGAGAGTAATGTTCCACAAATCCTCAACGAAATCAACATTTTGGAAACCGTTCATCATGCTTCGATTGTCAAATTTGAAGGTTTTTATTCCAATTACTACTCGACCGGCCTTGTTTTTGAGTTCGCGCCCAGAGGAGACCTCCACGATCTCATCTTTCGTGATCATCCATTATCCCACACGCGGATCACTATCTATATCAATCAACTCGCCGAGGTCTTAAATTATTTGCATGGAAACAATATAATACATCGAGATGTGAAATCCAGCAATGTACTAGTTTTTGAAAATGACAAGATCAAGTTAGCCGACTTTGGATTAGCTACCTTCCTACCTACATGTGGAAATGTTACCGGTGTTTGTGGAACTCCACTGATTCAAGCACCTGAGATAGTATTACGAAGACCTTACTCAAAGCCGGTCGATTGGTGGGCGTTAGGGATACTAATGTATCAACTAGTCACCAGATCCCTGCCATTTGAGAAGCGTACGTTTTTTTAGACTCTTCTTCTTGTATTGACTAGTTGATTGAGATAACTTACACTTCATCGATTACGTTCATCAGGAATTGACATCATCACTCCAACGTTTGACATTCAATTTCCCGAATTTGTCGAGCTCCAATTTCGTGAGATCATCTCATTACTACTAGTCAGGGATCCGCATGAGCGTTTGACCTCGCTGAGTGCGCTTCAAGGAACTCTTATCTTTTCGGCAGAAGGCGAACTATGATACCTTACAAAACATATTATTAAGGATGTTGTCTTTAATTAAGTGAATCCAGATTGAGTAACTCCGTAGTGCCCGTCCCTTTTGTGCCGAGATCAGGGTAGTTTGAAGTAGCCTATTAACAGATATATGTACGGTATCTTCCGAATAAAACCATTTAGCTTACCAAAGACTTTGTAATTTAGTCTCTTAGGTTTTTCTCTCATGATCATGTCAAAGTACAATTTTTTTTATCACCATAGTATAACCATATCCAAGAATCCTATATACAATGGCTATACGCCAAGATAACCATACCACATTTCAATCACAAGATCACCAAAGACAGACCCAAGTCCCGCGTGTATAAAAGGGAGAAACAGGCCACAAACATACAATTACATGAGACAACAAAGCAGTCGCGATGGCCCAGCGAATTCCCCAGAAAGAAACAAGATTCCATAGAAAAGAAAAATCCATTCGATCAGCCCTCATGTCAAATAACCAAAGTCAGGCCCAAGTCCAGCGTGTATAATAGATAGAAAGGTCAACAGAGATCCAAGTACATAAGACAACAAAGATGCCGAGATGACTCGGAAGATTTGCCAGAGAGAAACTGGATTCCATGAATAAAAAGAAAATTGAATTCTAGTGAGAAGTAGAGGGTGTTGCAGCAAGTTCATCTGTCAGTCTCACAATTGAATTTTGAATTTGCACTTCATTTTGATCTTTCAAGCGTAAGTGTTTTATTGCCACTGAGGCCTGGGTGCTGATCCAAGTTGGTGAGATCAGAGAGCGCTGGAAATTTTTAGGTGGAAAGAGATCCACATCGGGTGTGGTCGAGTAGGGACCACGTTCGACCAACAATTTCTTCTTTCTTTTTCCTGCGGAGGAAATTTCGCTACCCACAATGGACTGGTCGACCAAAGATATGAATGAATCCAGCTCAGCACTACGCCAACTGAGCCGCACCTTGCAAGCCACCGAGCTTGTCATGTCGTCCTCGGAATGCACTTCCCGGTGTTTCAAGAGCTTGGCTTCAGGCGAATTCTTACCAAAAATTTCCTTGGCCAAGTCAACTCGTGCTTGCTGAATCTGTAGCACACCATTGGCCCAAATATTTGTAGTTAGTAATTTTGATGGAAGAAGTTGGAAAAAGTTTAGACAAAAGAAGTTGCATACCTTGCTCTTTCCAGCACGTCAATTTTTTAACTTCTTAGAATACTCTTTATCTGCTTTGACCTTTGCTCGACCTTCAGGAGTTTCCAACAAGATTTCCATTTTCAATTGGTCCCGATAAGCAGTTTTCTTGTTCATGAACCACCGTCTTAGAGTCTCATTTCGGTTAAGCTCGGTATTGTCTGATGTCACAATCATGAACGCACGGGCGCCTTTGGAATTGAAACACTTGAACCACTGTTGAAGAATAATACTGGACATCGAGGCGTTCCACGGCGAATCATAACCAGCACCCCAGTCCAACGTACAGCGCGGGAAGCCAGCCAGAGCCAAAGCCGCTTCGCATTGCGTTCCCCACGAGTGAGCGTATCGGCTAGTGGATACAAGATTGATTCGAGACGTAAATTCAATTGGTGGTAAGTTGGATCGTGCACGGTCAGCTGCATCTTTTTCGACCGCTCGGGTTTGAGCCCGGTTTGGTTTGAAGCCTTCTGGTTTGTCCTTCAAGTATCTAGTATTGGCTTGTTCTACGGCTTTTTGAATAATTTTTTCACGCTCTTCTTGAAGACTCAGCCACACTTTCATTTCGCTATCACTTGGAGGAGGTGGAAGAGTTGGATCAGCAGATGATTCCGATCCTCGTGACTTTTGAGGCATCCCCATAAGCATCCGGACATATTCGTAAATTGCCTGGCAGAGTTGTGTAGCCGCAGGAGGGGTATTCGGCGCGTCAGCTGCCCCTGACAGCATCTCCTGACGCTGTCGTTGATCAGTTCGCGCTTTGCGCACAGCATCTTTCTTCTTTCGGCGCATCTCTAGGTCTTCAAACGTAAGTTCGCCATCTAATCAATCCAATTCCAAAGCCAATATGTCAGTCTGAAGCTCAGAGAAGGACAAAGGGGAGTAGAAGTACTAAAATAACCGCACCTGAGCTTTCCTCTTCGAGATCATCGTCATCATCGTCAAGATTACTATCATCTTGATTCGGGCCTGGACAAACAAATTGAATCGGATCAACTGATATTACCCATGAAGACATGAACATATTCAACCAACCATTACCTCCATCATCCCGACGACGTTTCTTACCTCCCGGATTGGTGGAAGTGGAGGGTTGGTTTGATCCTGCTGTCCCGGTAGGTGCTGCCGAAGTATTCATCACTGTCAAGTAGTAAAGTATAAGGAACAACAGAAGAAAGAATCAGTATAAACCTCAGAAGTCTGACCAAATATCAGAGGATGAGCTGATCTAAAGGAGATACTCACCGTAGTTTGATTGAATTGGGTGATACACTGACACAAGGGGAAATATGGGTGAGAGAGTGGTGAAAAAAAGGGGAGATATCAAAGAAAAGCAAGACCACATCAATAGTTGAAACCCACCAGGTGTTGATAGATATCGAGCAAATTACAGTGAGGTAAAAGAGGTTCGCGTGAAGTGAGCAGAAGATTCTGTGGAGTGATTAGAGTAAGATTGAATTCTCAAGTTGAAGATGTTAAGAGATTGAGAGAAACAGCGACTGACATAGTTGTATGGATGCAACAGAAGAGCAACGCAAACGGCAAGCTGATGATTATCAATTTCGATGAGGGGACCTTATGATGAAACGGAGGAGAAGTCGGCTGAAGATCAACAGGTGAAGGGCTGTACTTGTTAGGCAAGATCGCAAAACAGGGTGGTAGGATAGGTGAAAAGCATAACCAGATAGTGAACACTAGAAATTCAATAATGTGACATGTGATTTTAGGAGGAGATAACAATCAGCTTACGTTGTAATGTATCTGAGATGACGAATTCAAAGAAACATGGAAATTACTGACCTAAGTGTGGGTTCGGAAGTTGGTTCGGAAGCGAGGGCTTGAGAATACGACACAAAGGCATGAGTGACCGGGCCGTGGCGAGTTGAACGTAGAAGAAGTGGTGGTGCCGTCCGTGAGGTAGAGTCAACGGCCTTCGTGGTACGGGAGGGGTCATGAAAAGGTGGTAGCTTCTTCGTGGGCAAATGGCCGTTAAACAGGGATAAACAGCAAAGTCCGTGTGAAGCGTCAATTCAGGTCAACTCTGAGCTTGAATCAGTACTTGTCCATACAGGTCAGGAAGATCTGCATGTATGTATGAAATCGTGGGGGACGGTGAACTAAGGGATCATCGAAGGTCGTGGACATTCAATCTGCAATATTGAATCCTTTTGTTTATTGGTTCGATAAACTTCTTGAATTGCTTTGGAAAGTCTTCAAGAAGTCTTCAGAGAGGAAAACCGGAAGACTTCTGTGTGCGCTCGTCGACGTGCCACTTCCAGACGGGCATGGTGACATTGCTTATATTGAATCTCATAGGTTCATCTTAAAGACTCTTTCAAAGCAGAAAAGATACTAACCATGTTGGTAAAGAAGAAATCCAAATGGTTGTGATAACCACACGATTTCAACAAGCTCTTCTGAATGAGAAACTATGAGGACAGCTTGAATACCAGATGTATCAGGCTATGTAGTGAATACTGCTCACTTTTGCGCCATTGAGATGAGGTGACCAAAATCAACTAAGTTATTCCCAGAATTATATGATCATGTTCTATCCCGTTTGAGAACAAACTAATTCAAATCAATTGATATCTTTGAGAATAAATTGATTAGAATCTATTGCTGTCATTAAAAAGACTAGTGAAACTAGTCTCAAGCGCTAAATTGAACTTATCACATATAGAGAAGACGTCTCAATTAAAACGTATCTCCAATGAAATTGGAACAAAAAGAATATAAATAACAGAGTCTCTCCAATGGATGAAGGGACTCACCTTATCATACTTTAACCAATTCTCTCAGACCAACCTCTGTTCTGAAGTCCAGCTGGATTAGTTACACATGTATCTAAATCTCAGCTCCACTTTACCCTTTCTTGCTTAAAGTTGAATCATTGCTTTGTCCTTCATAGTATCTTGAACTATAATCCATACTCTTCTCTACTCCAAGTATTTATTAGTCCCATCGTATTTACCTACTTTCTGGCTAATGGCTTTGATTATGAAATGTTATTGGTTTAAATCTAGAACCTTTCTACGTACCTAAAAGCTACGTAGATCTACTTGGTCACTA
>KZ146903.1:778-17922 GCA_002157085.1 Melampsora occidentalis | reverse complement strand
CAAGCTATCAACATGAGCTTGTTGTGAACTTTGAAGTAATACTCCGTGACATTGAAGGACTTTGTTAAGTTTGCAAGAACTGTCTGTTTTCTAAATCACTTTCCAAGCTCATATCACAGTTCCCTCTGGGGGGAAGATGCGTTTTTCCAAACCTGACACGCTTTTCATCTAGCTCCAAACTAAGGAACCGCGCGGTTTGAAATCCTAGCAGAGCATAGGACAGTTCTCTCAATTGAACACTAAGGTCTCAGCATGACCGGGTTTGCAAAAGAATTGGAGTGGTGTCTCACTGTAAATGAATGGATGTCCCAAAAGAGTTATCATATAATGGGCACCAATGTCATTCCCTGACTAGGTTGTTCAGCATAGCGACCTCTTCATCACTAAGAATTTCTTTCTGAAAGATTTTTTTTCGATGCGTTCATCTTTGGTACCGAAATTAGTCTTTTTCGTTTTCTTTCAGAGTTCTTTAGTAAGCTGTAGAAGCCTTTCAAAACGGGAATTGAAAAGTTCGTGTTGATTTCCATTTCCAAAAACTTCAGATGGAATGTTAATTCGTATGTTTGGATTAACTTTCATGTCAACATAGGTCCTAAAACAGTGTTGGGCGAAGTTTACCATTATGTAGGAAACCCAGCAGAAAATGCCTACGATATCGATTATGAACATCTCCAAGAAGTACCGCTTCAAGACCTTCGAACTCTAGGAAGACAGCCGAACTTGAAAAGAGATGGATTTATGTATGTTTCCCAAAGGCATGTTGCAGGAGTTGATGACTTGGTCGAATTATCTGATGAGCACCGTGATGCTCTCATGTCAGACTCGATCGAACTTGTAAAAGAGGTGTAAGAATCTTCAAGGAAATTCGTCTTCAAACTAAACAAATAGAGGCTCATTCACTTCGAATATCTAGGACAGGAGCAACATCAGCAGTCCCCTATGCAGCTTTTTTTAGAGATCACACTTCACCAGAATCATACAAACCAGTTCCAGCAATTCACTCTGACCTTTCACCAAAAGGGGCCGAATTTATGAAAAGCCAATTAAAAGAAGGTCTTCTGCAGTCAGAGGATCCAAGCCACGTTGAACTCAGAAAACATATGGAAGATAAGGGTGTTGTGATTCTAAATGTCTGGAGGCCCATTCATACTGTTCAAGACAATCATCTCGGTTTTTGTATATGGGATTCACTTTCAAAGAAGGATGCTCAGCATTGGAAAATCGAACCAACAGATCCTGAAAATGCACTTCAGGCATGGTGGTATAGAAAAGGTCAAAAGTGGGTTTACTTGAGTAAACAAAAGCCGGACGAGGTTTATGTCTTCCTGCAACACGATAGTAGGAAACCAGATGGTCATGGGATCAGCGTTCCACATGCTTCCTTCACTCTCAAGGAAGATAACGACAAACCACCTACACGAATGAGTTTTGAGACGGCAATAATTGCATTTGTCGAACCATCTCCACCTGAAGGAATATTGGCAAGACTTACCGAACGAATTCAATCGGTTCGGAACCGATTCAACTGGAATGCATTCAACTGGGATGCATAGATGTATGCCGAGAAATGAACACCTAGCTTAATCTTCGCGCCTTTAGAATCTCGTTGTATGGAGGCATCCAATAGTTTAAGACACTAATTGTATGGTCATCTTACACCATTTGTCAAACCGATAAGATTCCTTCATTTCACACTAGATACCTGGTACAATTTCCATTTAACATACCATACGTGTTTAGGTATAAGATACAAGATATTCGAGCAATACTTCAAGAAAGATGAATTTATTTCACGGCTGCCAAGACACTGCAATTTTCTTTCTCACCCTCAAAAAATCCTTGGAGTCGTGTGTGATAGCCCTAGGTGCTCTTCCTACGCCTGCTTGACATCCAGTTCGAAAAAGGTGTTGCTCTTCTGTAGCACTACTTTTGAGGTAACACAACTGAAATAGATGATAAAAACAATCAAGATTTTTGAGTCTTTGATTGGCCTTCTAAAAGTGAAATCGAGAATTTGCTTACCTCGGGAAACGACATATGAAAGGCAAAATGGTCGTCAGGACGCATGATTGCGGCGGCGGCAGAGGCCTGTAGGATTTGCAACGAAAGATTGCATTAACACAAATTGATCATGATATCTAGCCATATAGAGACATGAGATACCTTCAATAAGCAATAACCATGTAAAGAGCTAGACACCAGGTATCTAGAGCAATATTCATCTCCCTGGACAGCTTTTTTGGCTTCTTCAAGGGATCCTTCATTCCAAAATATCTCCAGGGCTGGAGTAATGTTCGGCGTCATATGATACGGAGTCGAGCTTAATGACTGTATATATCTAGAATAAGACCTCTATGGAGGTAAGACACAGAAAAAGATCAATTCTGGTGATTGGATCAGAGTGGACACAATTTATAAGAGAAATATACATACTTGTATGACATCGTCCAAAAATTTGAATAGTTTATGGCCTGGATGATCACTAGCTGCTGTCCGAGTACGAAAATTGATCCACCTCTTTCTCAAGTCTTCATCAACATCGCGGGCTGGAATACTTTTCAAGTCTTGTACCAATTGAAACTTTTGCTGCTCGGCAAGAACGACAAAGGCCTCTGTATGTCGTGACATGTATCCTCACATCAACAAAGCCAGCTTTTCGCATAGAGAATTCAACAACCCGGTGCAAATCACTTACCCAAGACATGTTTGCGTTTTCTGGGAAGATAAATTTTTTTCCTTCTATTTTCAGACCACACCCTCTCCTCCCGGTTCTCCACTTGGAGCAATTCAGTCCAAGGAGGAAGAGGTATAACCTCCTTCAAATCGTAACGGCCGAGTTCTGGTAATGATTCGAACTCCTTCTTCAACATAGAATGCGCTTGTGTAGATAGCGAGATACCTGATGATAATGAAGAATGATGAATCATGAGAGACAATGTGATCAGATTTTCCAAGGAACATCGTACCTTGCTTGGCAGCATCGAGACATTTAATGTATACTGTTTAAATGTGACAACATCAATCAAAAGTTATGGCTTTGGATCATACAAGGAAGGACGTACCGTAACCAAATTTTTGTGTTCTGGGATCGCTCACGCCATACAAATATTCAAGCCTGGGTATTATTAATTGAACTTCAGCATATCTCTAGCGGCTGATAAAATTTGAAAGAAACTTTACACTTTGTGCATTTGTGAGTAGCGCCCGAAATCAGTAGATTGAAAAAGGGTCACCAATTGACACATTCTCAATGAGTCTTCGTAGCTTCCCTTGGTATCATCTAGTTTCACAAAGTCTTTGACTGTTCCGGTAGTGAGCGAGGGATGATGTGCGTTATCTTTGGAGTCGAAGATGAAGTTAGTGATGGAGACTCTGAACACAATAGCCACCAGTGCTGAAAATTAACAGACTCACCTTCGAAATACTTCTCATATTCTTTGAGCTCTTTTGGAGAGATGCATTCTGCAACTGGATCCGCATTCACAAATGGTTCGGTGAATTGAGGATCCCAAATAACCGTAACCGTATCACCTGGGAGTATTGAGGAAGAATGAGCCACTGTGCCTTTCGCCCCGACACAAAACAACATTCATATTTACCATCGTAATCACCTGCGTATACATAGATTAGCAAAGATGCAGTTAGTTAGATTTTGATGTCTTTTTGCTTTTTTTTTGGATAGAAACTCACCGCCGGACAGATAGTCCAATAGAGACCGCTCTCCAAGTACCGAGCATATCAGAACATCATCATAACGTACCAAGTTTTGATTTGCTACGGCTGTCACCTTGCGAACATCACATGGCTATCATTTCAGATTGTGTAAAGGGAATCAATAAGAGATTATGTCAAAAACATTTTATCTATCATCACTCACATGCACGCAAGGCGATCTAGCAACAAGACACTCTCCTCGAAGGACTTGAATAGGTAGTGACGTCGCCTGGTCCCTGAATCATCACCAGGATTGGACACGTTCAAGACCAACAATTAAGCTTTGTGTCTTTGAAGAAAGAAATACAAAGTCTAACTTACACAAAATGTGAAAGTTGTAAAAACACCTCGCCCTCCTTCAAAGTTCCCGTCCTTAAATGTTAGAAGACATCCACCGTCAATTCCAATCTTCATGTATTGTCTCAAATAGATTGATCAATCACAACATTGGACTTACGGGTCAGGCATGGCGTAGACCGATGTGCTATATGGCACGGTCAGTTTGAAGTTAGTCTGCAGAAAGACAGGCATTGATCAATGTCTACATAAATCTGAGTATCGTAATCGTACCAATCAAGATGTGGAATTATCTTACCATTCCCTCTAAAATTGTCTTGCATGACAGTTCAAGTCTATCGATGACTCGAGGGTCGCGAACATGGAAGCCACTCTTAAGCAACGTGGTACATTCTGCCATCACATCCAGAGGTCGCCTTGAAAACCTCTCGGACAAGTCTTCGACATCTTCCGTGCTGAAGGGCGCTTCATATTTGGTGTCCAGGTATGAAGTGACCACTAGATGATTGAGGTGCGTTAAGGAATCGAAAACGTTGCGGAATTCAAGCTTCAAGAGATCGGTGAATGTCTGGACGGGCACTTTTCGAGATGCCAAGACCTGATTCATCAACATAAATTCAACTGAAGGAATCAACTTATATTCAGGATTCACAAAACCTACAAAATTACTCAACTGGAATGGTCTGTCGATTAACATGCCCCGTCTTGGCATGACGTGATGATCGGACCAAGTTGAATGGAATATCCACATCATGACGGTACGAAACATCAGCTTTCCATTGGCTATCTCGGATCTCGATCCACATAGACTCGTCATCTTCTTCGATTCCATCATGGCTTGATAAGTACCAAAGACCTGCAATCACCAGAAATGAGAGACGTAAGACGAGGATAAATTGACTCATAAGTAGTACTGACCCTTAGCTTTCATGATCCGGGCTTGAAATGCCGCTTTTCAAATGAAGTGCCCACAGGAATGCAGTTAGTTAAGATGTTACATTTTTGAAAAATCTCATTGATCACAAATATTGACTCACAAGGCAGAAATTTCATCCCCAAACTGTCTTTTATCTTTTGGGCAGCAAATTTACTGATTGCTGCTGCTCCGTCGGTCATAACTGCTGGAGCTGTACTCATCTGAACAAATTGAATCTCGCGCCTTGGGATGGTTATTGATTTGGATACCTTGTTCCAGCGAGATTCTTCTTTGTCGTATACAACGGCATGAAAGACAATGGTGAGGGTCTGGCCACCGGCCCGGGTTCTTTCGCTTTCCCGCATCTGGATAGACTTTCCTTCTATCATATCCGGTTCCATGCACATCCTCCAACTGTAGATTTGTCCGGTGTATGAAGCATCAGGGTCGGTGTGAGCTCCTCCAACAATAGCTGAAATATTTGCGTAGAGAAGAGGACTGTCAGAAGAGTAGCTAGAGGCAAAAAGAAAGGAAGACATTAAAGGGGGGTTACAAACATGGCTTGTAACCAAGCTTTAGCGTTTTGGAAATCCGGCTCATGAAGGCTGGGCTGACCATCAGCGAGGTAGATTGAATGTCGGGAACTCGTCGAATTTGTGATGGCTTGAAAGTTATGGTTGGTTGGGTACTCGACAACGACAATTGCAAACGAGCATTCTGGTAGAATAGAGAGTATGAATTAAACTTAATGCCCATCTCATATTAATCATGACACAACTTACAAATTTCGAGATTCTCATTTCACCATTCAAGCGGATTGGCATATCTTTCTCTACCAGGTCGCGTAAGGTCAGTTGAGGAGCTGGGCTTTGAGGGGACGTGAAGAACCAAACTGTATCCTAAATAAGGGATAGATCATCATCCACTCAGTACAATTTGAGATTTCAGATTGAGACTCAAAGCTCACCTCTTTTAACACTGCCGCTCTATATTGTTTCTGTGCCAAGAAGAGGGGCCTGTTGAGGTGATTCCAAAGTTTTTTCCCCAAAGGCTCTTTACGCCCTTTGCTAGCTTCATGAAGCACATTCTCACTCAAACGAACCCGAATGAAACAATCCGACCCATAAGTGCGTTGCCAAAGATTTGAATCACCCGTTTTACAAGGTTTCAATTTTTGAGTAATGCTTCGTTTGTCATCCTCTAGTGATATGTTGATACCAAAACGGACCTGACCCCGCGCAAGTATTTGCCGGATGACCTCTCGAGGATTGATCGAGATGGATGTTGTCGGTTTCTGACAGAACTTGATCAGTCAACAATGAATACTGCCGCTATCTTCAGGAAACATTGGGGATGACGCACATCAACTCTGTCCTGTTCGGCCCTTAGCTCTGCCTCAGTGGAGCTGATGAGGGTGAGAAGCTCAGGATCAGCTCCCTCGACGTCTGCGGGTAATGAGGTAACGCCAGACGGCTGTATCCCAAAACAAAACTGATCATTGTGCGGATGAGCTGCGATGATTTCTTTTTGCTGCTGTTGCGACAATTTGTGAATGGATCTGGCAACCTCCCATATCACGATCGCATTCGGAAGCTTTGCCAATTCCACGTCAATGTCTTCCTCAAACAGACGATTGACTGTACAAGCAGAGCAGAAGACTTGGTCAATTTTGGAGCAGAATGCAATTGATATTGAAAGGATTATGTGGAGGAGTCCCAGAAAACGAAGAGATCAGTAACATATAAAAGCATAGGCAGCACTTGGAGGAAACATTCTTGCCAAATCATGTCTACCTGGCGGCTTGAAACCCGCTGGGTATGGGAGCGTAACCATATAGATCTTTTGCCGAGACTAACTCGCTCTGAGACTTTTGTGAGACTAACAAAAAAGTACAGAGGATCAACCAATACATATGCTGTATGTATGAAGGCTTGAGAATTCATCATCGAGACTTTAGAAAAGCCGTCATAACTTCGACAAATTCATCATCAAGAATCAAGAATATCTTGGTTAAAGCATCAAGGTGCACCTTATGTACAGATGTTTAGATTTATCTCGATCCCTCTAAAATTGTAAAGGGGTTTTGTCTTGCTTTCAATAGCTTTGCATGGAATTTAACATCACAAACGCTTTGAATGTAGATAACAATCATGAACAATACAAGAACACTCCTTGATAGTTGATTGTTTGTGCCTATTGTGTAGACGACATCAGCATCCAAATAAAGCAAGTGATGCCTTGCTCAGCTTCCTCTGACATGTACCATTGACATTGCGTTGTCTTGATTTCGTCCAAAGAGACTTGACATCGTCATCTTATTAACTATCTCTTTGTATGATCTTCACAAATATGACTCGATGTGGTCTGATTTAACTTGTCTAGGTTTAACCGATCTAAATTGCTTCCGACGTCCTGTTTTCAAGACTTCCCTTTCCACATTTCCACTCAAACTCGATCATCTTTTGTGTGTAATGATTCTGAGAATTGACCAACGAGGGCCTATAAGATATCACACGCGATAGCACAGTCGATAGCAGTGTGTATACAGGCTTAAGAAGAGCAGAGCGCCATGCAAAAAAACGCGCCAGCTTCTCAGCGCTGTCTAGAGGTGTATCGATATCCACATAGATCGATAACACCGTGTTCAATCTCCCAGAATCCTGCCGGCCTTCAGCCGGCTGATGAGCTCTTTCTGGAGAAGACTATGATTTTTGCAAGCGGTGGGATTGGAACAAAGATTGAGTGTAAAAAGATGAAAGGAGTGAGGTCATGAGCAGAATCAAAGTCGTAACTCAACCATTGGATTGAGGTCTCCGGTCATTGTGGGATGTGTTGTTGTTGGGTCTCATCGTGGTAGAATCGAAAAGGAAATCTTTGAGCTATGAGTCAGATGGAATGGAGCGAGTTATCGGCAATCGTTGAGAGACTATATAGGGAACAATTTACAAACGAGATTTCTCGAGCAAGTCACTTTGGTACGTCGTCACGTTCTTCGAATCGCGTTGTTGTCATCCAATTGAATACAGTTAATACTACGCCACAGAAAGTCAAACCCGTACTTGCTTCCTGATATCCAGATTGCTGTTGGCATGTTCTGTGTTTGTATGTCGAGCTTTCGAATGCATATATCGTCTCATTTGATTCTAGTTGACTGGCAGAAGGAAACACAGGCTCACTGTTTTGCTTGGTACGAGAGTACGTACGTTGACATTAATCTCATTCACGGAATGGTACACCTCAGATAAAATCATCAGCTAGTTCTATGTAATGTAAGGCCCCTCTTATCCCCATAGAAGGAGTTCGGCAAATAGTCAGGATATTCTGACCATGAAAGGACGTGCAGAGCCAGTCATATCATATCGAAACCCCGAATTGTGTATCGAGAATAATCAGTCCAGCAGTTATATAGAGGAATGGGTTCACAGTTGAATTCATCAGAAAGGCTTCGTAAGTAGTCTAGATGAGACCAGAGTGAAGGTGACAAAAGTGTTGAACGATCTGATTGGTCTGCCCACGAGATTTACCTATCCTCGGGTGGGAATCAAAAAGGTGTGCTCAAGCAGCTTGGAACAACACCGGGAGATGACCCGAAGTCTTGAACAAAAAGCGCATATAACTCTGCAGAATTCATTTCGATGATTCATGACGAGCCAGTATTGGAAACCATGGTTGAATCAAAGGATCCAGGGTCAAGTTTTTGACGTTGCTCATGAGGTTTAGATCATCTCAACTTTGCATATCGGCAGTAGTTCGGCCTTTGTATCTTTGGTCACGGTAGGTCACGGTAATCAAGTGCGTCCCCGATATATTGTGTACACATCATATTCTACAGCGACCAGATATTTATATCTCTGTGCATCTTTACTCGAGTACCCATACAGAGTGGGACGATCCGACTGTTTTTGCGCAGCCGAAAACACTCAAGCATTGCCAGGTGGGGGAGAGAAGTATTTTCGATTACAACTGAATCCAGCTTATCCAAAAGAAGATCTAGATAGCTTAATCACGTTCTAGTTTGATATTCATGATGCCATCTCCATTCTTACCCTATGATTTGAATCAGAAAGAAACCAATGTCAACAAATCAAGTATAATTTTGTTTTCGTTTCCTCAATGTTTCAATTGGAAACAGAGCCTATGGACGTACCATCTTCCAAGTCAATTCTCGGGTTCGTCCTAAGCTCTCAATAGCAGCTATTCTTTCCATGACACTTTCCAGTCTCTCTTCGAAATCAGGCTCGTTACAGATCTCTTTGATAACGTTCAACATGACCACCGAGTTTGGCCTTACTCTGAAAAGTCACATCGAAGCTCGAGTTTGGCATAGCTTAGGCATTTGATCGAATGTGAGAAGAGCGCACCGATAGTCAATGTCGATGGAAATCATGTTTTCGTGATCCAATTGATCAATAAAATCAGCTCGCGTCTGATGAAAGAGGACGACCAAAGTCAGCAGTCTGAACGACGCGCATCCTGAGAGACAGATGCATAGAGGGCTTCAGACGCCATTGAAATTTCAACACACCATTATCTGTCTGGCATCTGAGTAAAGAATACCTTTCTGGAAGGTAGATCCATCAGTATCCGATCCTGATACGAGTTCTTCTTCTGCTTGCTTTGCTAAAGATTGCATCAACAGAAAAGAACTGGACGACCATTTTTGTTCATCCATCACATCTAAACCGCGAATGATAAGATCGTTTAATCAATAAAATATTACGATAGATTTTGGACGCGTAACTACTTGCCATCATCACAATCCTTTGGAAAGATCAATGATTTCGTGTGTCAGTTCACATCAGAAGCTTCTGAGGCTCTGTACTCTGAATCGTGAAATAGCTGGAAAAGAAATACGCACGACAATCAAACCGATTCGTGACAGAAGCCACTGCTTTTCACGTTCGATGATAATCTTCGCGGCATTGATCATGTCCTTATGCTTCATACACCAGCTTAGATGTCCAATCCGGCCTCCGACCAACTTCCAAACCTGCTCAATTTCCCCATCTCCTTCTCTACGGTCTTCGTTCCATAATGCCCTTCGCTCAACACATATCGCTTTGATAGCTTCTGACTTTGTAAGATCTTTGATCGTCAACACTGACATCCTGGAGGCATTCTTCCGCAAGAGAGCGTATGGCCAATGGTCATCCGAAGTGAAAATCATGGTTAGAATGCCAGCTTGAGACCAGCATTCAGCTCGTTGCTGCAATTGTAGCAAGAGACTATAAGAATCATCGCTTCGTTGGAGGTGACTAGATCAAATTCAAAGATGATATCTTAGTCAATTTCTTCTTTCACCGCCGTCACGCACAACGCCATACCCTCACATCATATTGACTCAACTGAATATTATTGAATACTAGAATCAAAGGACGGCGGTTTTGCTCGTGATATTTGATAGCAACCTAAGTTGTCCAATGCGTATCGTCACATAATGATCAGTGCTTGTCCTTCACGCTGTTGAGCAGATTTCAGGTGATGGATAAAAACCGCTAACCTTTTCGAGTTTATTGAGCGCACGCTGATCACGAAAAACAAATGCCATATGTTATCAGACAAATCCAGGTAATCACTCTCAGGAAGGAAAGCACATTTCTCATGGACTTGAGCTCGCGTGGACTCAAGTTTCAAGAAAGACATGAGCTCGACTAAATCAAGCACCTCAACATCAACCAAAGGCCCACCCTCTCGAGGATCACGCCTCGAGAATAAACCTCCTATGTAGTCTTCAGAATACTCAAAGTTTAAGCATCTGCCCAATCGCAATCGGAAAATTTCAAGGTTGTCACTGCATTCACATACAGCAACACCTGTTCGAAGCAAAAATGAAAGCCAATCTACTGAGTCTAGGGAGAACATGCGAAAAATCCGGTCAAAATTAACGTTTTGTTGCATTCACTCACCATCTGCCGAATTTCTCACCATAGCGTCGGCAATCAACGAGAATTTGCCTGTTCCTTTGGGACCTAGAGTACGGAATTTTGATAAATATTCAGTAAGGATGAGGGCAATAAATGGTCTGATCATACTCCATATATGTAAGCATTAGATTGACCTGTGATTAACCAGTATTGGCCTGCCAATGTCCCATGGACGATCTGATCGATAAGAGGCTGTTCTTGTCTGGTGATCCAGGATACCTGTTTCTCTTGCTCTTGTTCATCGAGATCCACACCATAGGTACGCTGAAAGGTGGGACGGGCCGTCTCTGGCTTGTTGGAGGACTTCTTGGAAGCATCATTGAGCACCAAGACCGGATCATAGCCTGACATGCAAAGAAAAAATGATAGGTGAGTAAAGCTCCTCCAGGCTCGTACTAGCCCGGGCCCCGCGATATCATTCGCAGATCAACTCGACCATAGTGATACCCAGTATTACAAGAACAAGTGTTTTTATGAGGTAATTGACATACCAGGCTCAAACGCTACTGCCATCTTCTGCAATACGGAATATTTGTACCTATCCAGAACTCAAGGCATGAAAAGATGTTCTAGATTGCAAGATAAGCTTCTACTATGAATCAGACCAACCAAGTGTGGTAAAGATATCTGTGAGTAAGGAACGACGAATGAGCTCGTGAGCTAGAATTTTGACTATGCAAGCGCGAGTATCACAGCACACACCCGCCAAAACCTAGAATGACAACCGTTGCTACTGAACCGACAACTGCTTGAGCTGCTACCCCATCTGACCAAGACGATGTAGAATCTTTTGGGGATGGGCCATCCGGAGATGGTGGATCATCTCGAAGCCTGACCGGCTGATCGAATTCTGCGCTTTTGTCGCTACTAGCTTGCCTCCTCGCACTATAACATGGCTTGTACCATCTAGCTTGATGTGACTCTGAGGTCATTTTGCTAGGTCGATGTTGCCAACCTGGTCGCGGTTTTCGAAATTCACAAAGATTGGACACACCATGGACAAGCCTGGTTTGTGTATGCCTTGAGGATATTTCAACTGCTCCGATCAATCTCTGCATTGTCTTCCCTAGACTGAAAAAAGTGCCAGATGAATGTTCGAGGCAAAGACGGAAGACACTGATAACTCCAGAGGTGCGGCCTGGCGGCTCAAGATGAAGTCTCCTTTTTTGTTGATAGAAACGATCTCGTACACCAGCGACAGGAAAACGAAGAAGTGTGCGACAAGGTGAACTGGGGATAAGATACAGCTCTCGTCGAAGAAGGCAGCATCGTCTTGAGAATCGTATAGTGGTTCGGGTCTAACTTAACTAAAGTCCCTTATAATTAACCTTTTCCTCAAGGTTACGTTACCTCCTTAAGAAATTGGTATGTACATATATATATGTATGATATGTAGTCACCCATCTTTTCAAGTCCGTGATGCGTGGATTCGTTTTATTCTCGTTTACGACAATCAATCTCAGCATCACAGAGGCAACGAACTAACTGCCGTCACCAGAGTCGCAGACTACACCGATGCACAAGTTTTGTACATATCTTGAATCTGAAGCAAGGTCAGACCTTTGTGGACACACTTTTTCACGCACCCAGCCAGGAACACTTCTAGGACGGGTACACTTTGAAAAGGGCTCCATGTGCCTCATCGAGATGCACCCTGATGCACCACAGTCAGAGTCACTCACCACAAAGAACTCGGATATGTGGTATGCGGACAACGAGGAAGTGAGGGTCATACGAGGCTTACGAGTGAGTGTTGACCTGTCCTAATGACGAGATGTTGAGGCTAGCGTTCTGAATGACTAGATATTATATGTTCAAACAACTTATTGCTCAACTTAGGGCTCGATGTTTAGCAATGTGGACGACATATGATCACTGTCGTGAAGATGATCATACCCCAATACACTGTTTGAGGAGTGGTGCCGCGTCGCCTATCTGTGCCAAGTGTGTGACTATTTTGTAGATTGTTATGTAGAACCTGTGCGAGAAACTGAAGCTAACCAATGATCATGGCCTTAGGCTTGTAGGATGATATCCGTGACTGCAGATCGCGCCGAGTTTGAATCAAAGGAGAAATGTGATATGTGGAGCGTCTGAGATCACTAGGCCAGGAGACGACGCGTTCTTGGAAGCATCACCGACTTTACCATTCGGCCAGATGATAAATTCATCCGATAGATAAGTCAGAGGTACACCTTTCTAGTTATATCAACTAACGTAGACCAGATAGGTGTGATGTGCTGTGAAGCTCACACCCTGCCTCCACAGAGGAGTTTATCTAGTCACGCAGGGGGAGGTCTGATATTGGCGATGTCGTGGTACCATCTCTCGTCGATCAATGACATAGGCTTCAACTTCGTGCTCACATGAAATGAATGAAGTGTTTCTTCGACTTAAATACGAACGATGATGGCGCAACGGCAATCTCCCTCAAAGGCTGCGAAATCCATTAGATCGTATCCTCCTCCCTCATCCAAGATTCGACTTCTTACGCTATCACATTTCCAAAACTACACATCATGCTTTCTTTCAAGACTTTTTACCTTGCGGCCATTGTGGCTCAAGCTCTTTTCAACGTAGCTAACGTTCAAGCTTCTCCTACCACGAACCAGGTGAGGTCCTCCCCCGCTACAGTCCACCATTCACTCGCTCTGAATACCCAACATTTTTGTGTGCCACGCGTTCTGAGTGCTTCTTCATCACCTGACCATTTTATTGTTCTTGGCTTGTAAAGAACGAGCAGGTGTCTGGATCGGTAAGTTAAAACCTCCCACGACTACCATATCACGCGTTGTGCTCATGGCTGTCAAACATTTGTCTCTCAGAAATTGCGTGGCCCAGTTCCAAATGCCGCTGTGTCCATTCCCTCCATTCCATTCCCCCTTCCCACTGGCGGTTTTGGATTCCCCAACCTTACGATCCCAGGAACGCCTAGTAGTCCTTCCACTCCTAAGCCGGTCGCCACTGGCTCATCAAACCCCGAGTCGTTCTTGGTCGCCGCGATCAACGCCGGTACGACCATCTCGGGTGACCTTTCCAAGCTCATTCAGGACATGTCTTCCACGTCTTTCCCGGCCGTAGCCCCCTTGATTATTGAAGACATCCGTAAGATTGTGGCCAACTTTGGAGATGCTATCTCCCACATGGCGGTTCGTGCACATGTTGTCTTCCGCTTGATGACCTCTTTGGACTTGTCTCGATAACTTGAAAACATTATGACTTTGAGACCTTTTAACTCTTCATAACTGACAACTGACATGTTTCCTCCATCCATGCTCTATTGCATTACAATCCTAACAGAACGCTCAACCTTTTGGTGATCTCGATGCCAAAGGAGTTGTCTACGCCCTCACCGGGGTAAGCATCGTACAAAATTCAATCAAAATCGTTGGCACTGATTTCTTCACCTCCCTATCACCGTTCACAGTTCGTTCAGATGAGCCAGAATGTTTCTGAGGCGCTTATCGGACAAAAGGGTTTCTTCGCTCAATACTCCTTCCTTGCGCCGATTCGTGTCGGTTTGCTCGCAATCAAGAACGTGGCCGATGTAAGCAACCCAATTCCCCCCGTTCGCATGGCTTTTTGTGTGATGAAAATTGATTGTCCTCAATTCACTCTTGTTTAGCGGTTTGCCGTGCTCCTTATCGGGCTGATCCCCACTGGCGGGCCATCGATTGGTCAATTACGCACTGGCTTCGAAAACACTCTCCAAAGAACCATTTCTGCATTTTCTGAACCACCCAAAGATGCCAAGAGCTCTTAAAATCCTGGAGTGCATCCTTTCCCAAAGGTTGTGAACTTCATCATATAGACCAAATTTCTTTATCCCTGTTACCAATGTTATGAAGTTATGGAAGTGGCATCCCTCGGCCGCCGGTAATGATCTGTACCTAAAAACATGAATTTTTCTTCATTCTTCGTTTAGATAATTGGTAGATGGCCTTTTTAAACTGTGAAATGCTGATCATTACGACAATACTTTAGCCACACCTGTGTTTTTCACCCAGATCGTCCGTTTATTGCAAGTGCCTCCGCCTCTTAGATATGATCATCAATGTGCAATTGTCTGTTGCACTAGGTGGACTATCACCTGCTGCGGATCAGAGATACCAATCCTCGTGTTATCACTCTCTGCACCGTCTTTCGTTTCACTCACCTCAAGCGCCCTGCGATCAGTCTTTCCCCGTTTCTTGCCTGTTGAGCCACATTCCCACTCTGATCTGAGACACGAACCACGTGTATGAGCTAGTGTGAGCAAGGCAAGCGGAATAAACTAATCCTAATTATACCATTAAAAGATTGTAAAACAAGAAACGTTTTGATAGGTCTTGATAGATAAATGTATCTACTTCACATTGTGGTTTGAGCTCGTAGCCAACAAAGATGTGCCATTCAGTGCGCCACATTGTTTGAATGAATTTGAATCATCACACTCTTTGACATTCAGACCCTGTACACGTGTATTGGCCTGTATCCTTGGACCTTTGCCACTTTTGGTGATGCTCAAACAACAGTAGAAGTGACCAATACAAAATCAGAACCTATGTAAATATCACTTCAGCTTTGATCATATCTTTGGACCTGAAATCAAATGACAATCTGAAATATATGAGTTTTTTTACATTCGAATGATTCGATCAAAGGCTTTGTAAATTGGTTCAATGTTAAGAAAACTGTCTGTGCAGAATTCAAATGAAGCCTTGGATAAATTACAGATTGAATTAGGTAGAAGGGTGACAAATGCAACTAATGTGAACACTGTATCTTCTAGATGCTCCATCAACAATCAAAGAAAAGGAAAGATTTGAGTGTTTCAGAGGGAATAGTGAATTCAAAGCTTGTCTTGAGTGTCTTTCAACTTGAATCAACCACCCAGGGTCTTGCTTCCAAGTGAAACACAGCATGGAGTTGGTGCCAAGGAGTTTGTAGGGTTGGAGTTCAGAAACGTGACTGATTCTAGATGACCAAGGAACAAAAGCTGCAGATATGCCCAGCGTGTGCCCAGATTCCAAATTTACAGCCAAGAATGAAATCTGGACTTCTGGGCATGTGCCCAGGCAGGCTCCCCGGCTTGTACTTTGTCTGCCTTAAATATTCATATGGTCAGTTCAGAAAATGTTATATTTGCTGTGTTGCTCTTACCATGGTGACAAACCTTGAATAGCTTCATTAGCATGTATTACATTGGTTTCAATGTTTGGTGTTTAACAAACCACAGTGGATGAGATCCATGTAGCTCAGATGATTTACACACGTCATATCTAGTTAAATTGATATATGTATCTACTTATGATTCCAAATTGAGATGCCAGTTTGTATCAAACTTGACAATCTCTTGGGGTTTGGATTTGTCATCATACTTAACAATCAAATGAAGACATCAAGTAGAGTTTTTGACTGTGTTGCATCCTAGGATCCAGGTGAATTCCCTGGATCCTAGTGATGAAAACAGAATGAATTTAACCCTCAAAGAGGTTGAGCAATGGACTTTACTCTATAAATGAAAAAAGTGTATCAGGAATGAGCAGGACCCCAGAGAGCTCCTATGTGGGCACCACTGTAAACATCAAACAACTTTGCTTTCATTGAGCAGGGGAAAATGTTGTGGAGTATAATTGGGCATAATGGATTGACCACTGCACACCTGAGCCATAGAGCCCACATTACATATGTGCAATAAGATGAGTAAGCTGTTAGCTATCATGTACATACAGGTCTGCTCAGTTCCCTGCTCATCCCAAGTAGTAAATCACATGTAATACATCATGTAACTTTTTACAGATAGATATAATCCTCCCAAAAATTGACTACATATACTTTCATAGCTACTCAGACAATACTCTGAAAATCATTTGATAGTAACAGAAAGGGTGTTACATGAAGCCTAGTTGATGGAATTACAACAAATCTATGACTAAGGCCCCGTTTGGTATAGCTTACAACTTTTGAAAATGTGTTAATGCATAATAGATCACGCAATGCAAAACGTGTTAGGTTTTGAAATCTAGTTTCAAAATCTGTAAAACCCATTAATCACTTTTTTAAAGTGAAAAGTGATCATTAATGCTGTTTGGTACGTACCAAACACCATCCATAATCCACTTTCACAATGTCCGACTCCAAGTCCGATTCCAAAAATTTGCAATTGACCATTTCCTTGGTTGAATACTTGTCATCCATTGAAGACCTGATGGACGACTCCATGGACAACCTGAGCACTAGTTCTCTGTCAGATTCATCATCTTCATATGATGATGACATAATCATTGCAGCTGCTGTTCTCAAGATTGAAG